>JAHPZR010002167.1:0-20824 GCA_019787425.1 Platygyra sinensis
ATTGTTGTCTGCATAAAAGCCAACCACGTTTACTAAAGAACCTTGGCATTCCCGATTGGTAGGTATACTGGATACATTATAAAACCCCATTTCAACGAAAAAAAATAAACAAACAGCTAAAACAGTAGTTTACCCTACTGCTCAGGTCTTGTAATTGCAATTACAATGAGTGAAAAAATGTTGAATAACATTGAAAAAATCAGATAAAACTGATAGAAATAGCTGTTCTCGACAGAAGACGTAATGTTTGTCCCATGCAATCAAGAAAATTAAAGTTTCTACTCGCTACAATTTACGGCATTGTTCAGTACTGTTTTGCCTCATTTCATTAGCCTTGGCAAGCTCTTTCTCGCGATCTTCTTCGCTTCTTTGACCTTTTTGCCTGTTTATTCCTACTCTCTGCCCTTTTATTTAACTTCTGCTTCAGTTAACCTCTATCTAGAAAACGTTGCATCAATCCCCGCTATCGTTTGTCGACGTAAAAGATAAAAATCAGTCAGTTATTTTTTTCTTAAATCTCGCCAGGAAAAGATATCGCTCTTGCGCTTCCCGTTAGGTTTATATTATTAAGACGCCCCTCCTACTCCTACTCCTCCTCCTCCTCCTTCTCCTCCCCCTCGCCGTCGCCCTCCCCTCTCCCCCCCCCCCCCAACAGTCTGTACGGACGAACAGATGTTCGCTCGCTTACCCGTACGGTGACGTCATAGCCAAATTTTCTCGGCTTCACGGGTCACCAATTTTCCTTACCCATGGTGCGTCGCTAGCTCGCTTCGCGCGCTGAAGTAAATGATCCAAATATTATCCAAGCAGGAAAGGGGCTAGAGCTAAGAAAAAATCTTCCTCAGAAATATCGTGCGAACTTAACACTAACCTCTGCCCGACCGAGCTCTAAGTTATCTTCAACAGATCGATTTAGAGAAGCAGAGATCTATGTGTACCTAAATAGGAAATAAACTATTTTGATTTTCGACTCGTCAATTTGTTGCTCTGACCGGTCTGAAAGCAGTTCAGTAACAAATGTTTCTTGATAGCTTAAGTAACATCAATATTTAACCACTCAAAAGAACACACTAGGAAGTGCTTGTTTATAGCAAGTTAGATTATTTACGCTAACGTATCCATAGGTTTAGAGCATACTCTTTAGTAACTCCGCCCCATTGATGCTTCCCAAACTCCTTTTCAGGTCGTCCACTGTTTAATATTTTAAAGGATGGCGATTTAGCGGCCGTTACTCCAATCCCGTGACCAGCCCCTGAACATTTACGTCCTCCTCCACCAATCATCATCACAGAGCTACTCCATCCCCAGTTACACCAGAAGCTGATCTTATCGCCGCTTTGGAGGGTACCATTGCAACTCGCTTGTTCAAAACCTTGCGTTGTTTGGTACTGTCCACCATATTGTACTTTACAATTCCCCAGACATCCGTTCTTATGCCAAACTGCGCCAATCCTGAAGTCGCCATAGCTTGTGATTTTAGATCGGAATGTCTGTCCACCCAGGCAGCTACCTGCGGTCTGCAGCAAAGAAGTGAGCTGTGAGTTGTCACTGCGCGTGATCTTAAACTCGTCGCCGTTGACCAGCCAAAATGCTGGCGATATCATGTCAACATCATTCTTTGGATCAATGGTTTTTCCAGCAGCTTCAGTTCTGTCATACCACCAGTAACCAGTGTCATTCATCCAGTGTATCTGGTCACTGTTCGAGAACCGAGCAATAAGTGTCCAGCCTTGGCTGCCTGGTGTCATGTCGCAGTATACCTGAGGCAAAATTGGTGAGTACATCATTATGGGGCTAGCTCCATGAGAGAGAAAGATTAACCAAATCTTACAGGTTAATTGACCACGCCTACTGATACTGTGGGAGGTGCGGTGGCCTCATGGTTAGTGCGCTCGTCTCCGGATCGAGCGGTCCGGGTTCAAACCCTGGCCGGAGACATTGTGTTGTGTTCTTGGGCAAGACATTTTACTCTCACAGTGTCCCTCTCCACCCAGGTGTATAAATGGGTATGGGCGAATTTAATGCTGGGGGTCCTCGTGGACACCCTCAGGGGGAGTAGAGATACTCTCAGTCGCTTAATGCTGCAGAAACCGGGATAAGCTCTGGCCTAATGGGCCACTTGGCTCGTATGCAGACTGATAGTTGAGTGCTACGTCGTCTGCTCGGGATTGTCTACTGCTTCTCACAAAGAAAACTGTGTTCTTTACGCCATATAAAACCCCTTTACGTGCACATCAGTCGTTGCAAGATGCCGGTAATTCGCCTCGTTAAATTTTTCAGTGATTATGGACCTTGACTACGCCTTTAGTTAACGCCGGGTGTGCTCGTGAATGATATCAACAACTAAAGTTTCGTTTTCGTTAAACCCAATTCATGCAAAATTTATAATTCAATCTCGTTAAAATGGGATTGTACTACATAGTACTATAGATGAATCTTAAATTCAAGACAGATCTAATATGGAACCTTGTATAACCTACTATAAAGATATTCTAGATGTTCCTATAACTAGGAGTTTAGCCGTCTTATTTATTTTAACCTTAAACGGTGTTTCAACACAGGCGTGTCTGTAGTATGATCTTTCGGGTAGGGGTAGTTCTGAAAAAAAAAAGAAACACTAACCAGAAAGAAACCAGTTAGAATTTGCCAATCACGTGTGCTGAAAATTAAGAGTATCAACACCGGCCAAGAGAAACATAACAGGAAGACTGTTTTTCAGCATCGGACAGAGATTTAATGATTGACAGATCTTCATATGCACATTTATGATGCGTGGAATAATCACCTCATACACTTCTGTAAGCTTCATTCCTTTCAACCAGTAGTTCCCGCTGACCAGTTTCCTTTCTCCGCTAGCGTTGATCTCTAAACAGGATTCAGCAGGCCTTTTGGCAGTAGAGCCCAGAATAACTGTGCAAGAACAGAAATGGTAGCGTGAGTACCATTATGATCAATCACATGCACTAGGCCGCTTATCTTTATGATTGGAAAGCATGGTTTTACAGTTTTAACAAGAATATTCCACGCCACATGATTTTTGGATCTACGAATGGAGGACCGTAGTTTATATACCATCGACCGAGTCCGTTAACCCGAAATATGTAACTATGACCTGGGGCCCGTTTGTCGAAAGACCCGGTAACTTGACGGGTCCGGAATCAGATTTTGATGTCAAAGTCTCAAGAAAAGGGGGGCGTGTTCTGACCTTAGATGAAGTCCATTTTGTTTCTTTAGCTGATAACTTGAATGTACAATTTTAAAACCTTTTGAAACTCCCTCTAGAATGGAAAACAAAACAGCTTAACGGGCCCGGTAATCATCGGGAACTTCGAGAAACGGGCCCCTGGCCTGGGTTGTTCGAAAGGTAAATAACGCTATCCACCGGATAAATCACTAACCAGTGGATAGCGTGGTTTGTTCAGTTAACACTTTTTCACTTCATAGCGATTCATGTGGATAGAGTTATCCAGCCTTTGAGCAACTAGGGCCTTGGGTCTAATGGCGGTCTTATATTCCCCGTTGTCGTTAAGGAATGGATGATACGGAAAAGAAAGGGTAGGAAGGGCAAATAACTTACTACTTCCAAGGTAAACGAGTTGAAAGAAGTAGTGATAACAGGGGTACTTACCATTTACACGGGAAAACCTGAAATTCCAGTTGGAAAATCAAATGGTTTACGCCATTCCGTTTGGGAAGCTTCAGAAAAGATGGGCTGTGATATGAGGTGATGCTATTTTTCTGCTCTTTTAAGCCTCTCTAGCTGATGTGGATATATTTTATAGTGATTCCCACTCTCGCAACTTCGCATTTAATTGTTTTATGTTTATGCCTGAAATTTCCAACCGGATGGCTTTTGTGAATGTTAAGCACCCCTGCTCTCCGGAATCCCAGATACCGCCTACAAAATATGTGAAATTTGCAAAATCTAACATGGCGGAACGAGAGGGCATCTGGAAAGTCCTAATAAACAACATCAAAGAAAATACAAACAAACTGCTAGAAGAAAACGAAGTCATTCGTGAACAGTACAATGAGCTTCAGAAGTCACTGGAGTTTCATATAGATAAAACGGAGGAGCTAGCGACTGAAAATAATGATCTCAGGAGAGAAGTCAAGCCTTAAATGCAGCTAACGAAGAGTGGGATCAGTTGTAAGCCGATTTGGGCACGGTGCGATTAATCAAATTGATGACCTCGAACAATACACCCGCAAGCACAATTTGGAAATACACGGTATACCAGAGAAAACAGAGGAAAACCTAGCTGAACAAGTTATTACACTTGAAAATGCACTCAATGCTACAATTCGACGTGACGACATTTGCCGGCACAAAATTTTTTCTGGCAGGAACCGGCAAGCAAACCCAGGCCGATTATTGTTAGGTTCAAATCATATCGCATAAAGAAGGAGTTACATGGAGTTCGCAAAAGTCTTGAAAATCAAGATATGGGCCATATCTTTTTAAGGCGCTGGCGCTGTGTACATTAACGAAAACTTGAGAAGAAAGCGACGTCAACTCTTTGCAAAAGTCTGGAAGCGCAAGAAGTCGGAGCAGTGACTCAGTGCTTGGACAATAGAGGGTAATTTTTTTAAAGAAATTATCATTAGGTGACCATTCAGTTAGAATTTATAGTCAGGAGGATTTAGACAACATTTTAATTTATTGTTAGTCGTTTTTCAACTTGGAAAATATTTATTCACTCCTTCCTTCACTCCTTCACTCCTTCACTCCTTCACTCCTTCACTCCTTCACTCCTTCACTCCTTCACTCCTTCACTCCTTCACTCCTTCACTCCTTCACTCCTTCACTCCTTCACTCCTTCACTCCTTCACTCCTTCACTCCTTCACTCCTTCACTCCTTCACTCCTTCACTCCTTCACTCCTTCACTCCTTCACTCCTTCACTCCTTCACTCCTTCACTCCTTCACTCCTTCACTCCTTCACTCCTTCACTCCTTCACTCCTTCACTCCTTCACTCCTTCACTCCTTCACTCCTTCACTCCTTCACTCCTTCACTCCTTCACTCCTTCACTCCTTCACTCCTTCACTCCTTCACTCCTTCACTCCTTCACTCCTTCACTCCTTCACTCCTTCACTCCTTCACTCCTTCACTCCTTCACTCCTTCACTCCTTCACTCCTTCACTCCTTCACTCCTTCACTCCTTCACTCCTTCACTCCTTCACTCCTTCACTCCTTCACTCCTTCACTCCTTCACTCCTTCACTCCTTCACTCCTTCACTCCTTCACTCCTTCACTCCTTCACTCCTTCACTCCTTCACTCCTTCACTCCTTCACTCCTTCACTCCTTCACTCCTTCACTCCTTCACTCCTTCACTCCTTCACTCCTTCACTCCTTCACTCCTTCACTCCTTCACTCCTTCACTCCTTCACTCCTTCACTCCTTCACTCCTTCACTCCTTCACTCCTTCACTCCTTCACTCCTTCACTCCTTCACTCCTTCACTCCTTCACTCCTTCACTCCTTCACTCCTTCACTCCTTCACTCCTTCACTCCTTCACTCCTTCACTCCTTCACTCCTTCACTCCTTCACTCCTTCACTCCTTCACTCCTTCACTCCTTCACTCCTTCACTCGAGGGTTGTCCAATGCTGTCGACCAGATTCCAGTCGTACGTTTTTGCCTTCGATCGGAAAACCGGAAGTGTAGATGTGTAAAAGTGTACTAATGGAGGTTATCCATCGGACACGAACGCGTTCCGATGGAAAAGTGCATGTTCTAGTTGTGAGACACTTAGATAAATTTAACCCATATTGGATATTGGGTGAGAAAATCGATCCAATGGAATCTATCGGATCCATCGGACACGAACAGATTCCGATGGAAAAGTGCATGTTCTAGTCTTGAGACACTTAGTAAAATATCACCCATATTGGACATGGGGTAGAAAATCGATCCGATGGAATCCATTGGATCCATCGGACACGAACTGATTCCGATGGAAAAGTGCCTGTTCTACTTTTGAGACACTTAGAAAAATTTCACCCATATTGGCTAATGGGGTAGTAAATCGATCCGATGGAATCCATCGGATCCATCGGACACGAACAGATTCCGATGGAAAAGTGCCTGTTCTTGTATTGAGACACTTAGAAAAATATCACCCAAATTGGATACGGGGGTAGAAAATCGATCCGATGAACGAGTAACGCGCTTGTTTCGGCTGATGGATTTAAGAACCAGGTATATTCATATGTAGCACGCTTGTTTCGTCGTGTTTGTTTCGCTACGGTCTTTTCATGTGTAGCGCGATTGTTTCGGCTGATGGATTTTACATTTAACATTTAAATGTTTTTCTCTTTTGTGGCTGCCAGTTTCGACTTAGGACTTAAAGAACGAGTTATGACAAGTGCATTATGCTCGTTTTGACTCATGGCCCGACTAGATTATGCTTGTTTTGACTCATGTCCCGACTAGCCCGACTCCTGCAGATTCCATCGGAATCGTTGTGTTTCCAATGGATCCAGTGGACTCCATCGGACTACTTTCCAACCCTTCTCCTCTCAGAGAATCAACACTTCCGGTTTCATCTTCTGACTAGACTTCCGTTAACTCAAATACACTTCCGTTAACTCAAATGGACTCGACTGTACTTCCGATTTAATTTTTCGACTAGACTCCATCGGACTCTAGGTTTTGTGAACTGGAAGCTGGTTGAGAGTATTGGACATGTGTGCTTCACTCCTTCACTCCTTCACTCCTTCACTCCTTCACTCCTTCACTCCTTCACTCCTTCACTCCTTCACTCCTTCACTCCTTCACTCCTTCACTCCTTCACTCCTTCACTCCTTCACTCCTTCACTCCTTCACTCCTTCACTCCTTCACTCCTTCACTCCTTCACTCCTTCACTCCTTCACTCCTTCACTCCTTCACTCCTTCACTCCTTCACTCCTTCACTCTTCACTCCTTCACTCCTTCACTCCTTCACTCCTTCACTCCTTCACTCCTTCACTCCTTCACTCCTTCACTCCTTCACTTCCCGTTAGACATTTGGAAACCCGGGTGGAGCTCCCATATTAAAAGAGGACAAGGAATGCTCGTCGGAAAATTTGAATTTGACTCTTTCTGGAGAGTTATGTGGACGTTGCCTGAGCTTCATTATACCCTTAAAAGATATCACTTAAAACGAAATAGGCTCGATTACTAGTATTGTTCCAGAAAGGATCCCCTGGGCACTTGTAGAAACGACTGCCTTAATCGAGAGATCAGCAGAAATGAAGCCTTAACACAGATATTAAATAAGAGCGTTTCTTTTAATTATTTTTTTTTCCGAGCGCACCCTAAACGATACTTTGACACCCTATGTGAGACCAGTATCCTTGATTTATACCCGAGACGACGAGTATTTCTCAACCTTTGCATATAGGAGTGCCCCCCCCCCCCCCCCCCTAGCCCCCGGATTTTGAACATCTGCGTTTTAAGCCTTTTCACGGTCAGTTGCACCGTGTCAAGTTAGTTATTCTTTGAATTCTGACCTAAGTATTCAATATCTTAGCGCAGGAATGCTCTGCATTGAACAAATTCTCGCACGAATGTTTTCATGATAAAGAGAAGCTATTTGTAATTATAAAACTCTCTTTTAAGCAAGTAGCTCATTTCCCGAAAGTGCCCGCCCATGCAGGTTTAACCATACTCGACTGCCGAAAAAGAAAAAGAAGACACTGAAAGTCACAAAACTGACGAGCTGTATGAATTTTCGAATGATTCAAGCCGTGATTAAATGTTTTGAAAGATCAGCAGTTGAGAGAATTGAGGAGAATTCGAACGACGTGTTGCGCTGCTTATTTATACGATAATGTAAACACGGCCATGGTAAAATGAGGAACAAAAAGTTGATAAATAAAAGAAACGACATTACACAAGGATGGCAGTTGTGCAGGAAGGGGTATAAAAGAAAGCGGACGAAACATGTTGCTGTCCTTGTGGTATAGAAACTCACGCTACGCTGAAAGCATTTTTTAAATTTCTAAGATGAGGAAAAGGTATTAAAAAGAGAAAAAAATCTCTGATACTGCATGACTGGGAACAAAAGAAGTAGATAAATATGAAAATTAGAACTATCACTTCCCTTGATGATCGGAGAACCGTCACTTTCTTTATAATTGCCTCGGTGTCTCGAACGAAGATAACTCGGTCTTATTGACCGATAACTTTGTAAATGTGAATGTTTTCAACAGTGTTACATCTCCTCGTGTACTCTCTTACCGTTCCGTTTTGCATTATTTCTTAACAATGCCAGTGGGCGGGGCTTTGACTTAAACTTAACCTTCGGATTAAAAACGGATTAGAAACGATCCATTTTCCAAGTAGTTGTGTGGCTCATAGCCATTATGATTTTCTCTTCATTTAAGATTATAGCTATAAGATTTTAGTTAACTCTAAGCCACTCTTTCCGTTAATAGTCAAATATCGAACTCGCTTGCAATCAAATTTTGTGGCCTTTTTCTTTTTATTTATTGTTTTTCAACTCTCTTTAGTGTGTGTAATGTTCTTTCGTAGTATTAAGGTCTTCTGGCACATCTTTTGAACGAAGCGTGTTTGTTTGCGGTATTACAAGTGTTGGAGTTAAATTGCACATGTTGTGATGAATCAGTAAAATGTATTTCTCTTAATATTAGAGGTATAAACAAAGCGGTCAAACGCAGAATTTTATTTCGGTGGCTTCACAATGGGAAATATGATGTAGCTTTTTTACAAGAAACCTTTAGTGATAAGACAATTGAATATGTTTGGCGCGCGGAATGGGGAGGCGACATTTTCTATTCCCATGGCTCAAAACACAGCAGAGGCGTGATGACTCTCATGAGGCCAACGGTAAAAGTTGAAAATATTAGCACAACCTGTGAGCCAAACGGAAGAGTTCTTATTGTTAATCTTACAATACAAGACGAAGAGTTTTGCTTGGCCAATATTTAAGCTCCCAGTGACCAAAATCTTCACGCCGTTTTTTTATAGGAGCTCTTAAGAGCTCCTGCCTGAGAGCATTGAGAATCACGCGACAACGACTATTGTCGCACATCGCTCATATTTTGCCTCACAGACCACCATTATTTAATTGGTAAACAAGAAGTATTTCAGTAAGTACAGTAATGCTGAAAATAACGACAGAAATATTACAAGATACCCTTTGGTGAACTGTTTTCAAAAATCATAATTTTAAGCTCCAGCGTTTTTGTTTTCGAAAAAAATTCAAAAGTTTGAATATGCGGTTAAAGTGCGTTTTCCGCCCAATGAAATACCGGCCCAAATAACACAGAAAGACGAAGTGTTCGTTAAGTTGTGAAATTTAATCGATAACTGTTAACTTTCACCCAGGTATAGAATAGCAATTCCTCTCTAAGTCTAACGTAATAAATATGCCAAATGCTCCAATATTCTGAATTTTGAAGGCATCATAAAAACGCGTGCGACGACCGGCTAACGGGAAGCAAAGTATCGGCTAATTTTGAATGGGTAAAACCCTTCCTAATACGTTGTTTTCTCGTAACTTGACTCTATGGTCTAAACGTTGAGTTCTTAAGCTGTTATCCTCCCAAATCTCAAGCTCAAACTCGAAGCGCTTACGTCTCTACAACACGAGGTTGTTAGTAGTGTACAGCTCACAGATGACAAGATAATTTGAACACGAAATGGACGCTGAACTTTGCGGTTGATGAAAAATAACTATAAGCTATTGTATTTTCTGCCTTGACCTAACAACTAGTTTATCCTAAGAGTTAGGTACATCATTTAGATTCATGGAAAGTCCTGTGAGTGAAAAAATTAAAACAATGATAAAATTTGAAAAGCAGTTGTCAACAGATAATCTGTCGATTTCACATGGAAGTGAGTACACAAACACTGGTCGCGAATGTTCCTGAACTGAGTTGCAACGAAAACAACAACATTATATCCTTATCAACGTATAATTTATGATTTTATAAGAGACTTTTCAGCAGCTCAACAGGTTTATTTCGCTTGCGATTCTTGTAGTTTTATGCTCAATAGTATAGCTAATGTATTAATTATGCCCCCTTGTCGCTAGCTCTTAAGTTTAAAAACAACTCAGCTCATCGTGCGGAGCTTACATTCAGATCCAAAGCAAACACAATACATACCAAGACCTCTAATCTACCCCAATGACACCGCATGTAGCCTCTAAAGTCTAATATTTCTCGAATCGAGTACCTTTACTATCAAGGATAACTGACACTTCTATATGACGGCGGTTTTGCTGTTGAAACGCGAGAGTAACGCAACACTCCTTTGAGTCACACACGTTGAGAAATATCTGTTGTCAATGTGAAATGTCGAGTTAGCAGGCAAGTAAGCTTAAGTACCCACAATTCTTAAGTACTGTAAAATCGAATACAACCCCGCTTATTCTAAGTGTCATAGTTATCTTAGTATTTTACAAGCAAAATACAAATTATGGCCAAACTTTTGCTGCGCACTTTTCACACCTTGGTTTTGGCAGGAAGCGAGGGCAAGGGTAGTCGGCGTCATAAAAGTCTGTTAACAAAGAGGAAGAGCAACCCTAATGACAGAGTTATCCTAACAGTAAGGCTTCCCCAGCACTCGAAAGTGTGTTGTTTTGTATCGGAGTGCTTATGAGGCAGCCACAATACACTAAGATGACAAACCCTAGGTGAGCGTGAATGTTACCATTGCATCTGGGTTAGATGTCGTCCTTGTAAACACTCGGATAGAACAACTCAGCTACCTAAACAATTCAATCTCAATTCCATGAAACAAAATATGTTTTACACGCTAACATTTAACAAGTAATCGCTAAAAATGTTTTCGATGTGTTTGTTGCTACTGTCGCTAAAATATCCTTATGCAGAATTTTTTATATCCTTTAAGGTGGCCGAACACAGTTTTCAAGTGCCTATACCTAATTCTCCATAACTTTTAAACTGCTTTTTTTTTAAGGGTTTTTTTTTTAATAATAAAATAAAATAAATACTCTACTTGCAGTGCTACTTACTTGCATTAGCAATACAACACTTACGGACAATTACATACATTAACTACATTACTCACGGTATTTACAATCCTGGTTACTGAAAAAAATACAGAACTTTCCTTTAATTAACATCTTTCTACAATAATACAAGTATGTACATGTAATAAAACACGGAATAAAAATAGAATGAAATAAGAAAGAAAAAATATACAACACACGAAGAGGTTTGTTAACAATGTTGTACTTGACTACATTAGGCTAGATTCTCAATTTTCCACTGCATTTTTATCTTATTTATTAACTGTAAATTATTAAGGTTTTTCTCATTAATTTTGCAACTATACGTGTACCTTTTTAATAGTAAGATAAGCAGATCCAGTCGGCGTCGGAGGTTGTCACTTATAGCAGGAGGGGGGTAATTCTGAAGAAAATTTTGGTCGTGTCTTGATTATATGATAAATTTACCCCTAGTGATTTAATCGGTTCTTGATAGGGTTGAAAGCCTAAAGGTTTGGTTTTATTATTTTTAGTTGACTCAATTCACATTGCTTTAGTTTTTTTCTTGTTCAATTTAAGGCCGCAAATGTCATTAAATTTATTTAAAACATTCATGTATTCTCTGAGCGCGTTAATGTCCCTACAAATGAGCGTTGTATCATCTGCAAATTGACTAATTTTGGCTTCTACCGATTGCGGAAGTTTTATTCCTTGACAGCTCGTACACTGCCTTATTTTTTGAGCCAAGATCTCTACACCTAACACGAATAATAAGGGGCTTAATGGACATCCTTGCCGAACTTCCCTTGACACTTTAAAGTAGTTACTTGAGTAGCCTCCATTAATAGCCTATAAGGTTTCATACAATTCTTTTGTGAAGCCATCATCGCCGGGAGTTTGTTATTTGGAAACTATTCACCGCACTTTCAACCTCTTCAATGTTTATTTAAGCTAATTCAAGGTTTTCATCTTCTTCAAGGTGTGTGAGGTTCAAATTCCCAACCTTGTAATTCTTTCTTTAGTGTTTCATATTTCAGTAGATCCTGTTGATCTTGGCAAACATCATTACAGATTTTGAGATCTAACTGTTCTATTCTGCTTTGAATAGCACTTTCGCGCGTTTTTAATTGTTTACTTTTTCTTTTAGAATATCGTATTGTTACGGATCTTTTTTCCATTTTTATCATTTCCCAGAGCAATTGTTTGTCAGTTACATCAGCGTGTTTTTGCAGGATACATGGATAATAGTCTTTAATAAAAATTAACTGTAAGTACTACTCATCCTGAGAAGAGTGTTATTAAATTTCCATAAGCCAGGGCCACGTTTACATTCCTCATTGAGATTAATGTTCAAAAAGACTGCTTTATAATCAGGTGCGATTGATGCTCGCGTTTCCACTTTTGCAACGTCATGCTGAAATTTGCCACTTATTAAGAAAAAATCAATGCGTGATTTTAGTTTCAAGGTTTTTGATTCATATGTGAAGGTTTTAATTTTAGGATGAATTTTGCGGTATATATCAACTACATTGGCCGCTTTCATGAAGTAAAGTAACGAATTTCTGTACTTAGTTTCTTTCCAGGCTAATCCTCCTTGCTTATCTATTGAGTTAAACGTTGTATTCCAGTCACCTGCAATTATTAAGTTAGACATATCAGTCAGAGATATCATCTTTTTAGTAAAAGATTCGATGAAATCAATTTCTTCACGATAATATGTGGGAGCATAAATATTAACAATGTTGAAGTTGGTCTCACCAGGCGTCTTGAGACGTAGTATTGTAAATCTTCCATTCGTATCAAGGTCTACTATCTCTACTGGAATTGGAGAGTTCGGTTTTATGAGCACGCAAACACCTTTTGAATGCTCTGAACCATAAGAATAGAAAATTTGGCCACCCCACTCCGCCGACTGGACCAGATCCGCTCATCTTTAGGATTAGAGAAAGTTTCTTGAAGGAGGTAAATATTTGCTTTTTGTCTTTTTAAATATGAGAATATCGATCTTCTTTTTTCTTGATTCCTCAAACCTCTAACTGGGTCGAGCTGTCGTCGGAAATGGAGGTGTTCGTTTAGTCGGCGCGCTCGAGAGGTCAACTTTTGAGCTAAAATGCACGATTAACTTGAGTATGACAAAATCAGGAAACAAAAAAAGGAAGAAATTAAAGAGCTCATCAAGTACTGAAGCCGCTTCTTCCGCCGAAGGCAAAGGAGACGAAGCATTTGAATCAGGAAAGTCGGCAGCAATGGTGACCAGCGAAGACGTCAATGAAACCTCTTCGCTGGTCGACGTATGGAACGTGCTTACGGAAATTAAAGCTAATACCGTGAAGTTGGTACTTAACGTGGAATTGTTAAAGGCAAATTACAACGATCTAAAAGGCAGTCTATATTCTACAAAGAACCAGGTGGACACCCTAGTCACAGAAAATATTGCTGTTAAATCCAAGTTGAAGCTCCTCGAAGAACAAGTATTAACATCAAAGAAGGAGTTGGAGGAACTTAAACAAAGACTCTACGATGTTGAAGGTAGCCACGATGACTTGGAACAATATACACGTAAATTTAATTTAGTGATGCACGGAATTCCAGAACGCGAAGAAGAAGATAATGTTCAGAACGTTATTAGTTTAGGAAATATCCTGAAGGTCAACTTAACACGTGGTGACATTGATATTGTTCATAGACTGAATACAAAAAACAAAACCAAAACACGACCGATTATCGTCCGTTTCAGTAACAACAATGCAAAAAGCCAACTTTATAAAGCCAGGATAAATCTACGAAATGCAACTCTACATGACCTTGGAGCGGAGAAGATCGTCATCAATGAAAACTTAACTGCATGGAGAGCGGGGCTATTCAGAGAGGCAAGGAAAGTTATGAAGAAATTTCACAACGGTAAAACGTGGACTGTTGATGGAAAAATCTTTTTGAAAACAGACTTAACTGCAAAAGTGTTAAAGATTGACTCTTATGAGGATCTAAGAACCCTTTAATTGCAGTCATGATTTTAAAAAAAAATCAGAATACTAAACAATTCGGCCGGATTTTGCATACCTTTTTTAGTATATTGTAATCCGACCTCTCTAGTTAGCACCTTGGATGGCGGGCTTTTGGCCGGTTGATCGGTAATTTCCCAGGAGAGGTAAGTAATTGTTTTGTCTGTCCGTTAGTTATTTTGTAGTGTTGCTTAGTTCTTTTTTTAAATGTCTACTGTGAAATTCTTTAAACTGCTTCTGCTTTGGCGCCCATTTTTTGCAAGAGTCAAGGTTAATTACAGAAGTATTTATTCTCGCATTTTGACTGGGGTGTGTGCTGTTGCCATGGCAACGGGGCTGGTTAAAAACAAGGGCTTCAACCCCGTCTCATCTCAGTACTGTTTGTACTGGCACGCTATCCTTTGTGGAATAGTACGGATGACGTTCGGTAATTTAATAGTTTTTCTCGAGGAAAGCGTCAGCATGTTCTGTCCAAAAGGCAGACCTTGGACTTAATGAGGTACGTAATGAAGGGCAGAAAATGGTCCAACTGTTGCCGCTCAACTCAACTCTTACTCTCACGCCCAAACTGCAGGCGATGGAGGTTGTTTATGGTGTAATGATATCTCGACAAGCCTGGTATGAACACCGCGATGGCCATGTAGCTGGCAACACCTGCCATGATGGACAAAATCTGTCTTCTCCCAGCCATTTGCATTGCCATAAGCCTCTGCCAAAGCCTCGAGGTAGTCCGTTGACGGTTGCGACAGTTCTTCTGGACCAAGGGCCTTCTTCATGGCAGTAGACGAGACAATGGATTGCCAAAGAGAACCTGCGTCTTTCGGGCTGGTTGTGCGGAGGATTGAGGACACGATCTCTGCCGTTCTTTTGGGGTATCGCTGTTTGGTTCTAACAGTGACTTGTTCCCATTCAACTCAGGGTTTAACTATCGGAGCGATACCGTCGGAGAGTAAATACTCATTCAACTTTTCTTGAGGCACTACCGACGTTGCCTTCACAGCTTACGTTTCCTCGCTCGTGCTGGAAACAATGCTATCTCTATCTGGATTAAGGAAAGTCTCATCGTCAATTGCAAGCCTTGATAATTCTGCCGCCAGATCCTCAGATGAAACATCGCTGTGGGAGGGATCCTTTTCCACCAATGTCTCCTAAAATAAAAATATTTTCAACAGTAACTAAAAAGCGTATTTATTTTATTCTTTGTATGTTGGTGAATGTTGTGGAAGTGTGTGCAATGGTGTCGGGATAGTGGTGGTGGTGGTGGTGGTGGTGGTGGTGCAAAGTAAAAATGGAGAACATTTAACGGTTACTATTAACGGTTAATATTTTTAACTGGCCACTCTGGGAAGAATTATATCAAGGCTTGATGGACGGCTTTTTAGATGTATCTAAAGCGTTGTCTGAAGGGATTGTATTCGCGCCGCGACTGCATGACTAAAGACGAAGGATGTGCGATTTACGCAGTGGCCCGATGTAGTCTTTTCGTTGGAGAAGGTATTTACCGTTGACCTTTTATTTAGTCGGTTTCTTCAAAAAACTTACGGTCAACTGATAAGCCAGATAAGCGTTGTCTTTGTTTATGTGCCCAACTTTTGTATGGCTCGGCAAGAAGTTAAGCCTACTCTCAAATTTGGTTTTCAAGTTTATCGTCAGTTTGTTTGTAAAGAAGGTTTTCAGGATTTCTGTGTTGTACCCATTCTTATAGCAAATTACATTTTAATTTCCCTTTAATTTAAAAAATAGATTCAAATGAAATTTACCGTTAGCTCAAGCTTATAATTTAAACATTGTTGTAAAAAGGCTTTTGCTCAGACTACCATTGTAAATAGGTGCCACATACCAGAAGCGTAACACTTTGTAAAACTGCCAAATCTATTAAAATATTATTTGCTAATCTTTCCTTGTTTTTTTCGACTGCTTCTTAAGTACTTGACGTCTTCAGAGTTATTAAGCTTAGGTACTTTCCGCGTTTAGCGCGCACGTACACGAACTCGCACAAACAGCCGTGATTTTAAAACTTTTCTCAGTTTCTGCTGAATCTTTGACATACAAATTTTAGCTTTACAAAAATTGAATTAAATTATGTGAACCCCCATGCATTACAACCCCTGTGAAAACGTTTTTTGTAGTACAGTAATTTTTCAGATAAAACAAAATGTTTCGCCACTCAAATTAAACTTATGTGTCGGAATCGTGTAATTCATTAAGGTAATCCATTTGAAAGCACGAACTGTTCCAGTATTTGTTTATGCGCAACTATTTTTCTTAGGCCAATACTTCGAATAATGGCTTTATTGTACACTTTGTTATAATTCTAATAGGGAATTTAGTTCATGGACAGTATAAAATAAAGTTTCCATGTCTGTGCGAATGAAGGTAACGTTTTAAGTTCCGGTTGAAAATAAAGTAATCATTTATTCCGTCACTGTTTACGATACGTTTCTAACCTTCAAATATCGTATTTAGTAAAATTACTGAGCTTGCATCGGTTGCCTTAAGCAACTTAAATTGTTTCATTTAATGTTAGCATTAATTTGACTTCATTCGCATTGCTGCAACTTCTAGTTTAACTTTTTAGGTGGGAAGTGCATTTAAGTGTACCACAAACGCGCTTTTTTTTGTTATGTTTTTTTTAACAAACAGCAACAACTATCTGTATCAACTTACCTTCTCAAGTATACATTGTCCCTGAGCAGACAGCAGCCATAAAAAAAAATAATTAAAAAAGTCGTCAGAAGTTCCGTTTAAAGAAAATGCAAGTCCAGTCCGTTGTCCAGTCCTTAGAATTTTTTTTCTAGCTAACCTTTTGTGGCGCGGCGTCGCAGTGAACAAACAGCGCGCGAAAGTATACCCTCGTTTTCGTTTTTTCCTCCAGGCCCTCTCCTCTGAAAAAAATCTTAAACATCGATCCTCGCCAAAAGCAATTGAAATTAGAAGAAACTGACAACGCCATCATAAAGAGCATACTCTCAAGCCTTTGGCAAAATTTTCTTTTATTCCTACCTCAAATGGTCGTTGAGCAGGAGGCTGACAAACTTTTCAGTTAGATTTTCTACTGCCGCACTTTTTTAGGAAAAAGTAATCATGGCTATTTTTTAAAACACTATTTATTAAACAACAACTTCGCTTAAAAATATTCTTGGAGAAAGGTTCTAGTAAACTTTTAGAGCGAATATTAAACTTCCGTCCGTTCTGGTCACGTGACCGATGACGTCACAGCATTAAAAATCACAAAAATGTATATTTCATAAAAATATCTACCAATATCCAAATTTTTGTTTCCACACGTTGAATGCAACGCGAGATAGCACTTGTACCCAGACTCCCACTTTTTGAAATTGTATATAGCTCCCTTACCATTGATATTTTGTTCGGGACCCGGGCAGTCCGAAATGGCTCACACCATTGTTCTTCAAACCACGCTGACTGCTTTTTCAATAACAAAATAATTTCGTCACAGTGAGCAAAAACGCACTTGTGAGCAAAGGCACGTGACCAATGACGTCATCGCCCTTAGTCTCTTACAATAATTAGTTTATGGTAAGACTTATTTCTAGACAACGTGAGGGTCTTTCTGCCCTCAAACTGACCAAGTTATTTGGGATTGACGATTTTCCAGCTGCAAAGGATTCTGGGAAGGTTCTATTATAATTATATATTGTTATTTAATTATTAGAGTAGAAACGTCTTTTGTACTCTTGAGATCCGCTCTCATCTGTTTGAGAGGTTCTAGGACAACCAGGAGAGTCCCCTGTGATGTCAAGAATGCTCACAATCACGTCGAAACTGCAAAGTGAGCCATCTACTTATCTTTTTTTTCATTTTAGCTTTTTTCTTAGAACGATCATTTTGAAGGTTAAACGTTTTTATCTCCTAAATATTTATTGAACGTGGAAAGAAAAAATAGGAAATAGAATTTAAGGCTTTTAATACACTTTAGGAAATAGCATATTGTTTTTCAGTTCATATACGCTTTCGTAGAACAATTGTATTCGGACGGTACAGCTCCCGTTGTTTTTACAGGGATGACTTGCGCAGTCATCGATATCTGTTTAAAGGATGAGGTATACAAGTTAGGCATAGCCTGATATAAACACGAGAGGGGTTGGGAGAATTCGAGACAGTTATGCAAACCCGAGACGAAGTCGGGGTTTGCATAACTGTCGAGAATTCTCTCAACCCCTCGAGTGTTTATATCAGGCTATGCAAACACAGGAAAAAAGTTTAATTTCTATTGCTTTTATAAAATATTTCTCAAATTAATTCGACAAATGAAGAGAAATTTTGTTTATTGACTTCTTGATCCAAAAAGCTTTTCTCAATACACGCTCTAGACAATCATCTTTCAAACTAACCAATCAAAACGCGCGCATCTGATAATGCACGAACCAATGAAATTTCGCGTTACAAAAATCAAAATTTGTGGCAAAATCGCCAGCAAGCAAGCGAGCGCCGTGTAAATGAAAGCGATATCAGCTTTGAATCCTTCTAAATCTTTGGGAGAAATGCCTAAAGTTCGGTGAAAACAGAAGAAATGTTTAAAAGATTTACGACTCTGTATGGAAAGAACTTCAAGATGAAACCACTGTACTTGATCGCTCTTGAAAGTGACGCAAACTTGCTCGATTTGGCAGCCCGAGAAGACGGTTGAGAAGCTGAATCGCTCATCGTGCCTTGTGAAGTTTTGCTGGTTTGGAATCACAGCACAAGCAGGCAAGTTTGAGTTAATGCAGTTAAGTCGTAGGGCATTAAATCCATCAGTCTGGTGAGCTGTCTGGTAAATTCTTCCAAGTCTTAGTGGTCATTTTTTGAACATTTGACAGCCAAAACACGGTAACCGATCGGCCGTGTAAAATTTGATTTGAACAGATTTCGCTTCGCAGACTGTAGCATATAAGCTTAGTTGGCGTTTAATTTTATTTCACATCTTTTTCAAAAAACAGAATGTGATTTTGAGAATTTTACTGTAGTAATTAAATGCAAAAATTATTTTGAAAAACGTTTACTGTGTATTTTGTTGTATAATATTTTGTTGTCTTCGCTTGAGCTCCCTCGGCAAGGTCGTCTAGCTCACTAACATCGAGACATGCAAAGGGCTGTTGTTCTTCTTTCTTTTGCTTTCTTTCCACGGGTCTGAGGGAAAGAGATGGTCAATCCCCAAATCAAAACTTGGAAAAATTTTCTTCATTTAAATTCCTTAATATCTGTACTTGAGAGTTGAACTATCCGCTTTGAAATGGTTTTAAATTGTGCCCGGGGAAACACAGAAAGCGTGACGTGACAACCATGTTTACATACTCTCATGCAAACACGCCTCTCGGCCAATCAGAGCGTGCGTACTATCTTAGTTATTTTATAAATGGGTTTCATGCCTCTAAGCAGAAATTGGTGATTATGGAAAGGTCTGTACATTATTATTATAATCAAGTGGGTGACAGCAAATAAGCCATTTGAATAGCTGTCGAACAATTTTCAGCAGTACTGCCCCATTAATGGCATGGAATATTAGGGAGCAATGTACAAGAGATCTAAAAACCCTGGAAAATGATAGTAAATACATAACATTGGCTACGGATACCTGTTTCACATTGTGCTCCATTAAATCCTGGTGCACAGCTGCAGTCGAATCCGTTTACTTGGTCTACGCAGATCCCGTTGTTCTTACAGGGGTGACTTGCGCAGTCATCAATATCTGTTTATGATTATTTGACGACATAATTTAATTTATGTAATGTTATCTGAAAAATGACAATTTTAGAAAATTTTAAAACTAATTTCTTTGTAAATTTGTCTATACATGTCATCATTTAAGTGTAAGGTTCTTGTTGAATCTTTTCTTTTTAAGTGGATAAGCATTGCAAGCATCGTCCTGACTTACACGTCTTTGTAAATATTACAGGTCAGTTAAATTTTATGGCGGTTCCATACTAGCCCTGAGATTGTCATATCCAGACATGCTTTGCAAGCATGCAGATAAAGGTGGAATTTCATGAAATAAATTGATAACGTAACGTAATGTAATTCTTTGACACATTACAACGAGCCAGGACTACTTCGCCAGGTTTAATTGAATCGAACCAGTAATTACCGCTGACTCTCCTTCACTCTCGCTTTGATCTCGGCGAACGAATGAGCTGGCAACTCGAGAACAGATCCAAGGGGAATTAAAAGTAGAAAAGGCAAATAAGATTGCTTATAGCGGATTTCCGTCCGAACGAAACACTCTATTTTTGCTCTCGCTAAAACCTCCAGGCTTGGCGTAGTTTTCGGGATCGATGCAGAGAGGTTCTGGGCACATTTGTATGAAATATGAATGCTATCCTTCAAAAAAAAAAACGATATAGATGAAAGTTCAAGGTAGAACAATACCTCTTTCCCTGAATTGTTTAATATAGAACCGATCGCTGTCCGGGACAAAATCTTCAGGTCTGGCTTCTTTGGTGCGGTTGTTCAACTCGCAGATGCCTTGACTGATGACGTAGTTAAAGCTTTGACATCTGACGTCATCGTCACACTTGTCTAAACAGTTAAGCCAGATTCCGGTCTTCTCCTTGATGAAGGTATGTCCTTTTAACATCATGCCACTGATGGAATATTCGCCTCGAACTATGCATTGCTGAGCGTCCAGTTTATAAAACATCTGTGACATCACAAGAAATGTGATGGCCATACTTATGCCAGGATCTGAAACTGTCATACGGAGAGAAAAAAATTGATTCTTGCATAATAAGTTTCCAGCACCTTACCTAAAAATTAACTGTTAGATCCAAGAGAGCAACTGGCTCTCCTATAGCTATAGAGTGTCAATAAGCAGAAATAGCTATTTTCAGGCCCGTAGCAGGGGGGGGGGGCGGGGG
>JAHPZR010002169.1:5000-15000 GCA_019787425.1 Platygyra sinensis
TCATGCATGAACTTGTAATTTTAGCGCTGACTAAAAGGACAGTGGTCATCTGTCTCCCCAGCCTTCAACAGAGATAGAAGGCTTGGTTTCTTAGGTTTCTTTTGATACTAAACATGCCGGAATTTTCTGA
Source organism: Platygyra sinensis (assembly GCA_019787425.1). Taxonomy (NCBI): domain Eukaryota; kingdom Metazoa; phylum Cnidaria; class Anthozoa; order Scleractinia; family Merulinidae; genus Platygyra; species Platygyra sinensis. The sequence continues at coordinate 5,131 of JAHPZR010002169.1, forward strand.
AAAAATGCCAGTTTTTGCCAAAGAATACGACGTGTAGTTCTCGGATCAACACAGATGAGACGCTCGCGTGACATTTAATATCTTTGCTTTCGGTAGACCTGGTTTGCGCTTCTCTGATTTGCTTTTGAAGGCAGTTAGCAGGGCGAAGAAATCAGCAGCGAAGGTGAAAATTGGTCAAATAGTACACCATACGGTGCTTTTCCTCAAGCGATCGCGGCACTTGGGATATCCCGCTTATGTAATCTGCTATGGCGGATCAAAATCTGTTTGGGATGCATTCAAGCCTCCGTAATATAGAGCATTGTATGAGCCAATCTTCGAAAACAAACATCGATGAAAAGCAGGGCCAGTAACATTTTTCTGATGAAAAGCAACTAATCAGAATAGCAGAGGAAACTTTCAAGAACTCAGCTCGATCGCGGCACTTGTTCCCGGTAAGCCAGAACTTGCTCTATTTTATTTTGTTTTATTTCTGCCATACATTTCCTTTGAGCGTTTGGCGGCCATATTTCTAAGAAACCCCGCGCGTGCGCCGTTGCGATGTCCGCGATTTCTGGCCATGTACAGTGTTGTAAGTCTGCAGAATTTTAGACGTATAATTGGTCAATCTTGTGTTATTTTCCGTGACAGCGAAGTACTCTCAGTATGAAGCTCAGTTTCCGGTTTCAGATAACTAGGCGAAAAGTTGTATTTTTGAGACAGTTCTTCCAACCCTTCTGACTTTTTGCTGCGGCTTGTTTTGAAAGGACAAGGTGTTCCAAAGACTATGATAGCCCTCGAGGTCTTTGTAGAGGGCAAATTTATGATTTTAATTTCTAAGAGTTTTAAAATACTGGTCTACTTCGAATTCAGACTGTCTTTAAGGTCCGCCATGTTTTTTTATTTGTCGTGTTGCTGGGCTTCGCGAAAGCCAATAACTGACAAGCGTTGAATTCAAATTTGTTGGGAGACTAGTTGAAGCTTCAGTGGTAATACGAGCAGCAAAGCTAAAATTTGTCGCAGAAAGTAGAACTCGAGTCTACTTTGTGCAAAATATTGCCTCAACTTGTAACATTGTATTTTGTTGCGAGACAAGTTGATCACAAACGTGGTAATACGCACAACAGAGGGTTTCAACTTGCAATGCAACCATGTTGCGAGACAAGTTGAAGAAAAATGTTGCCCGTATTACCGGACCTTAATGTAAAAGATACCTGTGGTGCTGATACCGAAACGATGACCAGAGTGCAAACTAGGGCTTTTTCAAGACCGTTCCGTTTGAAAAACGTTATTTCCGGAGCACATCCAATCTTTTTCGCAGGTACTTTAAAGGCATACTGAAAGGATTCATGTCCAAGAAACCTGTTGGAAAAAAATATATGAAAGATTGCGTATCAGAAGGAAGACAAGACATCTGGAACCGTTTTTTACAATGTTTAAGCTCAAAGGTATGCGAAATCCACTCTTCATATTATTCAAAAATTGTTCTTTGAAATCGATGTAACCGTTTCTGTCGGTATTCGCCAAGATTGAAAATAATAACTGCTTTGGTTGGTATACACAAAAGAAGTTATCTCAAGAAACGGACGAAAAACAAATCATTAAAAGTCGATTTTATTGACCTCTCCATACATGCATGAAAAAAATGTAAGCAGCACGAAGCATGGGTTAGACTGTTAACATACAAATATCTTAAAACATAGCGATCTTTTTAACCTTTGGTGAAATCCTCTTTACAGTCATGCAGAAATTAACTTTTAACACTTTTCAAATCAGCAATCTAAATCGGCAGTCTGCCTGCAGAACAATCTCGTCGTCAAATCAAGTTTAAATTTCAGTTGAAAAGAAAAACTGAAAGTTAGAGTAGTTGACGTTTGATCAAACCGAAAGTACACCGTCTGCACAGGACCGTGGTGACAACTAGAAAACTAGATAGACGTCAACCTTGCACAAAAAATACTTCTGCCGTTGAATCCTTCGGTATTCATTTCTGTCAATGCCGGGTGAAGAGCTACTTAATTGGCGAACGAGTCTGCTTAGATTGATGAAATCTGTGATTTCCAAAGGCATATCCTAAAATTGCTCAAATGTGGAACATCGGTAACTTTTTTTCCTTCCTTTGAAAATTTTCAGGCCAAAATTCAAAGCCTTCTTTGTATTTTCTGGTCTAGCATATTCTCATATTGTCAGGATTTCCGAATCAGGAATGTTGGCGAAACGCAGGTTGCCGCCGTCCATTTTGACATTGTAATCAAGTTATATATTTTTTAAAAGTCATATTTTTTAAAAGCATGTTTTCGAATGGGTTACGACTGTTCGAAACTTTATCTTTGGAACAAAGCTATCATTATTCCTGCGGTCGTACACGCCGGGCTGACTCAAGTAACTCGAGCTTCTAAGATCTGGATACAAGTCATGAGTTCGAACATCGAATGTTCGATTGGGTTCGATTGAACTCAATCTATGAATTGAGTTCGCATGAAAACAATTGAAATTTAGTTCAATTGGGTTCGATTTACTATGTCGCGCAAAATGGACCAGAAAGTATAATGACAACATTTGGAGAACGGTTGTTAGAGAGCGAGATCCACAGAGCATTTATCGAGTACGTTGGCCACCGTCCAGATGGTGATAACGTTCCTGGAAATTTAAACCTGATTCCGGTTCACAGCCTAAAATCCAATGTCTAGAACAAGATGGTTCCAATTGGTAGAAATACATTGACAAAGCAAATGCATAGTGTTGCGTCCATTGCCTCCCTGGGCGGCAAATTCAAAAATTCCACAGGTAGCAAAGCAGTCATCCAAGCGCTCCGTGATGATTTCGACCCTTTGCAGATCTCAGAGCTGACTGGCTACGCCAGTCCAGAATCGATGACAGCCATAGTCCTCGAGCTCTGGAAAAACAGCGGCGATTGTCAAAAAAATTTGGCCGGTTTTAATGTAACACAAGCACGACAACTACCAACAGCTATTCAAGTCATGCTTTACGGAAGATTGTTCTCAAAAGCTCAACCCCGCCAAGCAACACAGTAACTACTAGTAACCGTGACAGCATCAGCGACAGTTGGTCTAGTTACCTGATGGCAGGGGCAGTTGGCGGATGTTTACTGGATTAACTTTCAATAGTTATCCTGGAAATCTCGAGCGAATAATCTAATTGTGAATTAGTAGAATTCTACTAGTATACTAGTGCAAATGCTGTAATCCGATTGGCTGAGCCATTGCACACTAGGCTACGAAATGGCGATGTTTTATCGTTTTGCCGAAGTTTTGGAGGAAACTCTCGATGAAAATGAATAACTAAATTCCTGAGAAGACTTAACGAAGGACATCTATGGTTTCTTAACTTTAAAAAAGTTGAAACTATTGAAAAAAAAATGATGCGCGCCCGTATACAACTTGAGCTGTATTTTTAAGGCACAAAGTTTAATAATACGTCGAGAAATAATTGGAAACCGTTAATCAAAGTAAATTTTAATAAGAATTCTACTAAAGCAATTACATTATGAGCTCGAGATTTCTATGAGGCCTTCGGCCTCATCAACTATCACCTTATAGAAATCTCGAGCTCATAATCTAATTGTCAAATAGACAACTACTCGGATTGAGCTCTATTCCTTACTGCTCAGCTTATCTGATAGTGTTTCCAAATAGGTCACGTTCGATATACTAAAAGTTAACAAATAGTTGTGAGTATGCTTATATCAAAATTTGCGCTAGTGATGAAATCAAAGATATAATCTGTTGGAAATTTCTTCTTAATACTTACCAAAGGTAGTTAGTTTCCATATCAATTTGTTCACATGGACTAAGCGCATCTGGAAGGGAAAAAAAAAAAAACCTTGTCCTTTCTGTTTAGCTGAAGACGTGAGGTGTCTTGGCCATGTCTACCAACGTTATATCTTGACGAGACCGACTTCCATACTTTATTCGCCATATGAAGTGGGTAACAGCATAGTACCAGGAGTCGTTCATCTGAATTTCCAGTAGAACACAAACAGGCTAGGAATCCAGCTAGTTGTGGCACGAAGGAATCGAATTTGAGAAGCTCTAGAATATCGGCTTTTTCCAAATCGGCACGCACCAGGATCGTAGTATACCTGAAAAGATACAAAACAGAGTCCACACCACACCGGAGAAATTTAGCTACATTTAAAACTGAACTCAGGCCTATTTCTGAGGTTAGACTGCCCAGAATACTCCGACATAAAAACAGAGCTTTTCAGAAACGCTTTTCAAACCAGAGGTAATTGAAAACCTGTGGATGGAAATCGTTTTTAAAATGGAGCTTTTGAAGACAATGGCGCCACGATAAATATGCGTTTTTCCTGACCGACGTTTCCTCAAACAAAATTACAAAATGATCGGTGATTGTTACGTCCTCTGGCGCACTGTAGATGGAAAAATATTTAATACGTTTTCGGAGTACGTGTTGATGGGGCTTGTAGCTATCACCCAAGTGTTTTTGGCTCTTATAAAAAACTTCTAGTTTTCCCAAGGGCGACGATAAAAACAGGAACATGGACTAAGAAGACCAATCCATACCTTACTTTCGATGGCCATCAGTTTAATCACTCATTCCTAGATCTCGCTCTTCATGCAAAACCAAGGTGAACTCTTTATTGGGACCGCAAAATATGGGTACAGGAGTGTGATTTCTTTATCCAGTTCATTACGTCAATTCAAGAAGCTAGAGTCGCTCTCGGCTATCGCCTCGAGCAACTCTTACAATAAGGGAGACTACAGTCTTGACTGTAATTAGACACCCTATTGAAATAAAGAGTCATTTTCGTGCTCTCCAAACTTCCCGCATGCATCCATAAATCGATATATGCACGCTAAGCATGAACCAATTCTTAACTGGGACGGAAAATATGGGTACAGGAGTGTCACTTCTTTATTTAGTTCATTACGTGAACTCAAAGATATGCGTATACATAAATTCCATGAGGAACTCCTTTCTCCGTGAGATTGAAATAGGAAGTCCTCAGAATTCAGTTGCTTGTGTAAACTATTTCGGACTGCTCGAGCTCTGATGACAGTGTAAACATATACAAATACAAATGTAAAAAAAAATTGGATACGAACTGTCTAGCAGGGCCGCTGGTCAAAACTTTATTGTCTCAAGAAATATTTGTTACAAGTGTGGCCATATGTACCGTAAAAAAGACTCTGTTTGCAGGGTGGCAATTCAAATGCCTTTCCTGGAAAATGTTTCGTGCCTTTATAATAGAAAGAACTCGGAACAAATGAGCGATAAAATTTTATAATCTCGTGACCAAAACGATATCGAACATGAAATTCATATCTTCCCGCCACCACGTAATATATGCATTATGTCATAACTGTATCATGACATAACGACAAAATCGAATTTATCGTTAATGAGAACGCCGTAAATCCTCTAATTAGGGCCCCTTGAATAAGGGCCCCCTTCGAGTAAGCGCCCATCCTATCGTCCGAAATTCAAAATAAGCATTCTCCCCTCCCCCTAGAATAAGTGTCCCCTCCCATCCCCCGTTATGTGAAACAAAAGATGTATCATAGCTTTTGTCGTGTACTATTTAACAATAGCCCTTTTCACGGTTAACCCTACTCATTTGCATTACAATGAAATCTAGCATGTATGTGAGGCACTTTCGGGCTATTTTGTAGTTTTAGCCCGAAATTGCCTCGCATCCACCTTGAATTCCATTGCAATGCAAATGAGAAAAACTAACCGTGAAACTCCGACAGGGCTATCGTGTACTATCGAGTTATGGAACACGGGGGAAGCCAGTTGGAGAGCACGAAAGAAGCGTAAGAGTTGCCCGAGGCGAACTAGCTTCTCGAGGGTTCTCCAAACTTCCCAAGTGCTCCATAACTCGATAGTGCACAGCTAAAAGGATGAACCAATGGTTTTGTAACATAGCCGGTGCAATTGTGCATCAAATCCGACTCGAAAAACGGACAACAATATCAGAAGTGATTGTTCACGGTAAGTGAAATATTAAGCAAAATAGAAATTGGCTTTACTTTAAATTTTCTGTTGTAAGCTCGAGTTTCATATTTAAAAATTTTAAAACGGAAAATTTTAAGCTTACCTCTAAAGGTTGAAACAGACCAGTTTGTCATTTGTTTCGTTTTACTAGTGTCTTTCTGTCAAAATTTGTTGCATTTCACCCTCGGACAGTGAGGCGAATCGTGACGGCGCTGATGCCGAGTCTCATTTTCCGTTGTTTTTCTCTTTTTCTGCCTCATTTAAGAACTCTAGCTCAAGAGAAAAGGTAGGAAATTTTCTTCGTTTTGGGACTAACGGGCCGATACTCTGTTTGTGTCCATTATTGTCGCGAAATGTAATATTTTCCCCGCGCTAACAATGGCCGCTCGCGCGAAAAAAAATTTCTGGCGAAGCGATTTGCTAACGCCATCAGCGTGCACTATCGGGATTTTGAGCACGATTACGTATACTGAATTTGATTGCGTGGTTCTGCTAGCTATGTTTTAACAGATTTTTAGATTCTTTCAGTTTGTCAACACGTTAAGTGATAGTCTAGTCCATGAACTCTCCTTTCTTCCCGGCCACTATAGGTTCTGAACTCCGATGAGCGAAAAGAGAGTCTGGGATAACTTGCATGCGGATGCTCAGAACGAACCAATCAAATATTACTTGGTCCCAACCACGCTGCTCGTGTCAGTGTGTCGCGCAATGCCTTTTTCAGCTCGCGCTCTGAAACTGAAAAAGATATATGTATTTTTGACGTTGATATTGTTGTAAAAAAACAAATCGAAATGTGGCTCATCGTGGTCTGTACTCTTATCTGTCTTATCGAGAACGAATACGCGTGATTACTTTTTTCCCAAACATCTTTTTCGAATTGTTTCTGCATGTTGAGCGAGTTTGCAAAAGTTTTTGAAAGGAAAGTCTGACGCCTACAACTAGCTCATTTGCATAATGCAGCGCGAGTCGGTGTCAACAAATTTTGGCAAAGATTTCTTTCGTTATCTTTGATATTGTATATTGATATTGGACTGGTTAAGTGAGGAATATAATGGCAGAAACCGACACAAACCGGAAATAAGTAAACATAATTGACAGTGTAAATCAAAGATAAGCATACGGCGAAATACAATAATAAAATAACACGATAAAAAGAAAGAATAAGTATGTTTCTTCGCGGATATTTAAACCGTAGAGATCAATTGATCTGCCTTTTTTAATTAAAAGAGCCTCCTCGACCTTACGAAGAGAGTCTCAGTTAGAACTTTTTCCTTCGATGATGATTCATTGCATGCCGTTAGCAGTCTGAGTGTGGTTATTAGAGGACAGGAAATATTCCGCGACTGTTGTAGGTTTAGGTTTAGGTTAAGATTTATTGGGGTCTTATGCTCTGCATACAGACCCCTTAGTCAGAGGCAGTCTTGTCTGTCAGTCAGTGTGTCAGTGTGTCAGTGTGAAACTTTGAGGACGAGATGACACGTGACAGATCTCCGAGAGTAGGCAGGTAGACTGGATGCTAGCAATTGCGATTGTTTTCCCGTTGTTCTGTCGGCCATTAGTTCGAGCGTGTTGTCGTTGTGAATTAAATTGCAGCCGTTTTTCCCTGTGTTGAGAAAATTTTGAACAGCTTTCCGTCGCAAATTAATACTAATTGTTCCTATTTCAAAATTGCTCTTTCGTGCTGTTTATGATTGGCTTTCTTTCAATCGAAAATTAACTGCACTGCTTTGCCATGTTTGCACTTTGTCATTTCATTCAGGTGTCGCTTTCTCGGCACTACAAGAGTTGTTTACTCACGCAACATATCTAGACTCGCCTTGTGTTTAGTGCGGATTGAACTGAACCTAGGACGCTTTCGCAAGCCCACATTCATTTGCTTTAAATCGGGTGCAGGTCGCAAGTATCTTACGAGTATGTCACAAGCCAGTATTTATCGACTTGGACTATCGGTGTGGGTTACACCTCAAGCTGAAAGAGTTATTGTACTCTCAGAAATACTCGCATTGAAAAAGAGTCTTGCACTACTGTTGTCTTATTGGCCACCAGCATGGGAACGAAAAATCGAACAATACCGGTCAGGGATCGGCTGTCACAACAATTTTGTCAAAGCCAAGGATGCTTTTTACGTGTGCGAGGGCGATTTTGGAATATGATGCTTATGATGTTTTACTTAAATGTGTTTTACTTGCCAACATTAAAAGACGTTGTTGGACATAACAAGTTGTTGAATGAGGTGATGTTTTGGTTAAACACAAAAAATATGTGCTTCAATGTTTACATCCCATTGCTTATAAGGCCAGATATGTCCAGAAATGCAAGTTAATGAGATTCATGCTCTTTAGTGATGAGTTAAAAAAAGAATCCTATTCTTTATTCTATTTAAGCTTTTAAATAATATTTTTTAGCTGTATCTTGTTAAAGTGGTTGGTTTTATAAATATATATATTTTATACATATTCATTTATTTTATGTTATACAGGGCCAGGTTGATACCATTCTTGTGACTGAAGTGGTCACCCTGTTAAAATATATTTTTTTTTAATTATTACTATTTTCAAGTGTCCCCTTTACTAAAAAGTCACCAAAGCATACATAATTCTGTCAAATTTGAAATAACATGAAAATGACACTTTGTGATGCTTTTTCATAAAGTGGATTCCTGAACATATGTGTATAAGGCAAGCAAATGATGTGGAGGAAAATCCAGATCCTACAATGTTTGACATTATTCATCCAACAACCACTGTGCCTGCTAACTCTAGCTTTGTAATGTCTGTAACAACGTTTAAAAAATTATTGAAAGCTTTTGAGAATGAAATCAGAGAATCTTTTCTGCTTATAGTTAAGTACCATGTGATGAATACCTGTACAAATTTTAAACAAATTCTGCTTAAGAGAATATGTAACAAAAAGTTTTTATTCCAAAAATTTGCCCTCTGAAGGTAATGTCTGTAATGTGGAATTGCCAATATTCGCCCTTCTTGAACGAAAGCTTATGTCATCAATTATTAATATAATGTAAGTAACCAGTATTCTGCTATACATTTACCGCTTAAAATTGTAATGACTTGTCTACCCTCTCACTTGTAGCAGTACTGATATTTGAGAACATCATTCCAACCAAAAGGAATAAAACTAAGCATAAGACCCCATGTACGCATTGCGGTCCTATTTTTGATCTATGTTTTTGTCGTTGTGTCAATAGTGTGACCAAGGCCTCAGATACCACGACCGCATTTAGGACCAACAGTCTGAAATTAGACAATGCTTTTCTTCTTTTATGTTGTTTAGAGCGTTTACCTGGCAGGTGATTCGATCACAGAGCTTAGAAATGCGTAAACGAGAGACTCCACCTCGAACTAGTGAGACAGTCTCATATAGTGCAGAGTGTTATGCAGGACTGTCAGTATGTTTTGCGTCATCTGCTGCCTGTATGTAACTTGTTAGTTCAAGGCCCAAAACTAACTTACAATTACTGTTTGTCAAGACGGTTTTAAATTTCACTGTGGTGTTTTACGTTGAATTTCGTTCATTTTAAATTTATTGATACGTTGAGCTAGCAAACGTGATATTTTTTTTTTCAACGCCAACATTTGTAACTTAATACTATTGTTTTCCTCGCAAAGTTTGTAACATGATACCCTTGTTTTCTCAAAAACATACAAAAGAAGGGGTCAGAAAGATATGATCGCTTTTTTCCTGCTGGAGAAAATTGAAATAATGTTATTGACTTATGAAAAAAATAGGTCTCCAATGCGTACTTGGGGTCTTATGCTTAATTTTATTCCTTTCGGTTGGAATTCTGTTTTCAAATGCCAGTATCTGGGGGTTGAATTGCCACAAGTAAGAAGGTAGACAAGCCCTTACAATTTTTAAGTGGGAAATGTATGACAGAATACTGTTTACTTA
>JAHPZR010002169.1:20000-57500 GCA_019787425.1 Platygyra sinensis
TATGTATGAAAAACGAGCTGGCAAATGAAAACAGTGATTTATCACTGAACCTCGGTACCGTTTTTACAAAGCCAGCTTTGACAGTGTACTTTCTTACATTACAGGGTAAATCAGGGCAGTGAAACAAGGAGACGCTACATTTAGTGCATCCAAGGGGTTAAAAAGGACAGAAAGTCCTTCCGAGGCAGTTCTGAACAAAACTGCTACTGAAAATACTATTACACTAAAACAATGGGAAGGTTGGGTGTAGTTCCCTCTTTCAGGACGCACTTAATTACAGTTGTCTGACAACGAGTATGGAAGTGATACGCCATTAAATTGTAATAAATAAATAAGACCTTGTTTTGATGTAGACCTCCCTGCTTTTGTTGTGTAAATCAAGTTGTTGTTATGCAAACCAGTTGACATTTGCATGAAAAAGCAAAGAGATCTAGTCTGTATCAAAGCAAGGTCGACTCCAGCCTCACTTGCATTCCAAAAGCCAGGTAACTAAGCACACAACTGTAAAATGGCCTATTGTCAATCTTGAGGGAACCTCGAAGACATGATTGACAATCACACTTGTACACAAAACTCAGGCAGTTTTGAAATAAAGCCTGAAAAGAAAGTTGAGACCCGAACGGGATTCGAACCCCATGGCCTCTGAGACACCGGTGCAGTGCTCTATCAACTGAGTTATAAAGCCAACTGGGAGCTGGCCACTTTGTGAATTTGTAATATATCCGTAAATGGTGAACAATACGAGTCAATAATATGAAAGAACTGCGGATAAAGATATGAAAACATGATTTATCATCACAGTTATGCAAACTATTTTGTGGAATACATTTAATGAATTTTCTCGCTTTCTGTTAATCAATTTCCTGTTTCGAGAAATTGTTTTTGTAGTACATGCTCAAATTTTGCACGAAACAGGTTTTCCACTGAAGCCATGTTGCATGGCAGAAACAATGGACCCGGCGTTCAGCTATTCGTTGTGGAATTAAAAAGTCAATATTGATTAAGGATTTAATACCTTTTTAAACAAAAATGTGCTAGCGAGAAACTTTTTACTTTACTATGTATTTTCAAGAAGACTTTAGATTACAGTAGGTCTCTAATATATCATCAGTTTTTTTACAATTGTCTTATTTAGACTGCAGTCTTTCTCTTAAGCATTTAAGTCTTATTGTATTATACCCAAACGTCTTGAGGCATATGAAACGTTAAATCCTTAATCAAAGTTTTTACAACGTGCATTGTTTTGTCATGTTTGTAACCGCAGTTTGTATATCATTTCTGTAGAGAACTGTTTTCTTACTTTTATTTCTTTTTTTTCAACCTCATCTTCCAATTTCCCCTATGTATAAGTAATGAGCGGTCGCTTCTAATTCATTAAACTGACAAAAAACGTTTCCAATTAGCTCTTATTCACCGACTCGGAGGTCTGTATGGGAGAATCTTGACCGAGGTCATGAGTACAGACCGAACGCAGTGATGTACACACAACCGAGGTCAGAATTCCCCCAAACAGACCGGGTAAATTCTGCCAAGATTTGCTCGCCCTCTTTACTTTTTTTGTTATCAGGGGTTTTGTACTTCCATAAATAAAAAGTTTTAGACGAAAATAGTCAGCAGTTTTGCATTTTAGGTCGGAACCCTTTTCTCCCCCAAATGTAACCAGTCTAGATGCTGGTCTAGATAGGAAAATCTAGACCGCTTTCAATATCGATTTTAGCCAATCAAATTAGTGAATTCGGTTTAGTTCCCAATCCCTGTGAGACACAGCCATATAATTCCCAATAGTGTTTTCTTACCTTTATTGTCAATTCTACTTCTTCTTTCGACAAAGACTTTCTGGGAATTGCCACTCTCACATCAGAACACTCCGAAATTGGACTTGGGACTTGCCAAGTCAATTCGGGACTTTTCACGGACGCGTCGAATGAGAATTTGTAAGGCTTGAGACGACAGATCACAGCGTATATGGAAAAGTTCGTTATAGTAGCTCGCACGAACCGTAGATCACGTTGCCATTCACTATTTTCAAGGAAAGGTTCTAAGATGAACAGATGTAAACAGGAAATATTACATATTGTAACTATCTCATTTTCCTAGGCAGTTTACAACACTATCGAAACACAAAGTGCCGCCGAGTGGCGGATTCATACCTAACATTTGTCCGACTGCTCGGGCCTGAAAATTATTAAGTCTATCGTACTTTTCAAAAGCTTAATATTTTATTTTTATTGTAGCGAAAAAGCAAATCAATTTGAGAAATTTTGCCGGCACTTCGCTCAAACTATACAAACAGGGTAGCTAGCACGAAACATACTCAGTAACGTTTACGCGCAATTCAAGCGCGTACATCGTACAATGTACAATGTACAGTGCCTGCTTTCGCTAGGTCTTACGAGACACTATGATATCTCCAATTGACTTGAACAATGGACACATCAAGGATTTTTTTTTGTTAATTTGTTAAATTAAGAGCATTTATGCGCAGCATACCTGATGGAACCCAAATTATGTTTGTAGTATTTACATTCTTCCAAGTGTCGTTTTCCGGGTCAGTCAGTTCCTTCATCACCAGCTCGTATCCTCCCATGTCAACTGCACTGTGCGACAAGGCTACGGTAACACCAGTAAAGTTAACACCTACTGGATCATCGCAGGCAAGTTGTATTACGCTGCTGACTAATGATTCATCAGCTTGAAGAGGTAGTGAGACAGCACTGGAACGCCACAACGAACATGTGATCATTTTGGGCTCCGGCACAGCTTTGGGAAAAAATTTTATGCAAACACCACTTTCTATGCAGGCCCACGTGAAACCTTCCTCTCCAATTGTCTCTCTTTTTGGAAAATAGAAAGTAGCATAAATATTTATTATATAGTGCAGTCACTGGAATAGGTTTGTCTAGTTGTTTAGTGGGGATCATTTTGATTAAGTCACACAATATCAATAGATCAAATTGTTGTGCCGAATTCTGTAAATATTCGCCCTTTTATAGGAATCCGTTGCTGACTCTATTTCATTCGGTAACAGTTAATCCCTTATAAAATGGTTTTCAACTGAGTGTCTTAATACCAAAACCAATTGCTAACCAATTAGACTCCTCAGCCAATCTTCAACCGTTGAAAAACCAAAAACAAAGTACTCATCTGAGAGCGGTTTTCATTTGAGTGTCGAAAAGTAATTGGTTTGCACTTTCTACGCTACATGATTGGCTTAAAAAATTCGCACCACTTTTTCATCCAATCAGAAGTGCAACCAAAACCAATTGTGACGCGTTCGCATGCATTTTCCCGCGCTTTGCCCCAGCTACCTGTAATTACTTCGAGTTTTGATTGGTTCACTGTATTGTATGTTTTCTTTGTGATTGGATAGAGTAATTACTTTAGTTTTGGTTTTACAACACTCAGTTGAAAACAGCTCTATTACTTTCGACACTCAATTGAAAACCGCTCCATGGTCGACTACAGGCCATCTTCATCAGTTGAATGCTTTTCACAATTCAGCTCAACGTACTTATTAAACAATGTTCTTGAAGAAAATTTTTACGGGTTGGAAGTCAGAATATGCTGGTGCTCGTGTCTCTGGTGGCATTCCATTGCATACCAGCGAAGTCCTCTTAGGTATTCTAAGCTTAAGTATGCAGGGTCAATCGATCTGACCTTGGGAGACTACTGGAAAAAGTTGATCAGCACCACACATTCAACAGTAACCTGCACCACGGCTCGTAACAATTCATATAAAGCTGGTAGGTGTTCTAAAACTTGTCGTGTTGGGAAGAAATTTTTGGCAACCATTAGCGATGTACTCATGCGGTTAAAACACTGCACTTACGTGAAAAGTATAGTCTTTTGAGCTTCGTCTTGAGTATGTGTGGCTGCGAAAACTGGAAACAGAAATATTCTATCAAGGACAACAACTTCATTCATTTCTGTCTGTGCATGTTCTTCCTGAAAATGTCATTGTTTTAAGGTAGCTCAAAACAGTTTCAAGCACTTTCCAAAACGTAGATTTTTATGGGTCATAATTACCACTCTTTATCAATTGATGCTACAATCATGGTATCAAAAAAACTGCCCAATCACAAGTGAACACGTTGGTATTATTTTCGTGACACAATAGGTTATCATAGCAACACTGTGCCCTGCTAAAAATACCCTTAATTTCCGCTTTAAGCTAATTTTTTTTAAACTTTGCCAAAAGTTACATCTTATCCTGCTTATCAAAATTCTGTCAGTAATAAGAAAAAATTTCACTGTGCCGTTTTTGAAAAGTAAGCGCTTAGAGCTGAAATTAAGGGTTTTTTAATCGTTTTTAGTGTTGCTATGGTAACCTATTGTGTCACAAAAATTATATCAACGTGTTCACCAGTGATTGTGCATTTTTTTGATACCATGATTGTAGCATCAATCGATAAAGAGTGGTTATAATAACACATCAAGATCTAAGTCTTGGAATGTGTTGGAAACTGTTTTGAACCACCTTAAATGCGTATGTTTTTAATAGTTTAAAGGAGTTATGACAGGAAAACCTGAAGGAGTTATTTTTCTTTTCCTCCCGGTGGCCTCTAGACCATTTCTTTCTGGTCACGAGTTTTATTTGTCTCTGAGATAAAAATGCATCTTCTTGGTGGGGATGGGCCTCTTACTCGAAAAAACCGAGACCGCAAATATCATCATTAGAAGGCATACTTTTCTTGCGTATGAAATAAGGTCTTCCCAACTGGTGCCGAATAGGAATCGCATTAAAGACCATTTTCCAGCACTCTTGATAAAAAATTGTGCTTAACGTTTCACTCTAAGTATCTTCAATCGCGCACAAACTGTTCGTACGGCACCAAGATATTACTTAAATTGTCGAAAAATGCAGATTTTTCAACATTAAACGACGCATTTTTGAAACGTCTGCCAAACTTTTTTTAACTAAAATCGCCACCCAGTGCTTGCGTAGCATAATTTTATTATAAGAAACCTTTTGGAAATTCGGTGAACTTACGTAACAAAACGTGATCATTATTTAAAGGTCTCTTTCAATAAGTAAAAAAAATCTTTAGGGTTTTGGCTTTCTCTTAGTTGCACTTTTTGAGACAATCATAAAAGTGTTTTGTTTTTTTTCTAATCTGAGATAACCGCTTTGTGCTTTGTGCAGGCGTAATTCGTGATTATCTGCTCTAAAATAATATTTTCAGCAAAAGCAGACCATTGTCTTTTAGTTTACATTGCAGTAAATATGTTTTCCTGCTCATGACGTTTCAAAGTCTTGCACACAATGGCAAGAGTGCCTCTTTATATTTCGAAGGTATAATAGTTACCGTGGTCAAATTTCATTCCGATCAGCTTTCCACTGTTTTGATTGTCCTTTGCAGCTGTAGACTGTTTAAGGACCGCCATCTGGACAGGTAGTGGAAGGTTGCTTGGTGCAAGCTTTGGAACATCTGTTGGAAATGGGAGATTAAAAACCACGATATTCAATTAAGGTTGTGTGTAAACGACAGAAAATGCTTTCGCATAGTTAGTAGAACGAAGAATCATACAGCGGTAAAAATTTTACTATAAGTGCAACTAAAATGCTAGCCTTAGAGCAAAACTTACTCTACTTTATTTTTGTCCTTGCTAAAAAACTAATCAAACTGGATAAATGACCAAATGGTAAGCTTCATTTCTGTAGACATCTCAGCGACTTACAGCCTAATAGGGTACCAGTGTAAATGTCACATATCCACTTAGTAAAACACTGGATTATGTTATACCCCACCACTTTCTCATCGGGCCAATTAATTTAATTATATTAAGTTGGTGTCCAACACCAATTAATTCAGGTCTCTAACACTAATAACCTGAATAAAGTAATTGCGGATATCGATCCATGTGAAATCAACATGCATGCGGTCCTCAGACCCGTGTTAATGGGGCACTGTCACGAGAATTTTGCTGTTTTAGGTCAGTTCTGTGCTAAAATCATTACTTTAAGGCTTTAATCATAAACAAAAAGCTTCTGTAAAGCTACGGCGAGGATATCAAATGAATTTTATCGGAGAGGGCTAACCATAACAAATTTCTTGAGGATTTTTGGAACTCGTGGCATCAAAACTTGAAAAAATTGGCCATATTTTCAAATTTCAATCCATTTCCATCCGTGCCATCCGTAGCGACAGGCGACAGGAAACAGTCTCAGTACCTTCAAATAGTCTTAAATAACAAAACTAGATCATTAGTTTTGGAATTCAAATGATGTGAAGGCACCTTCTAGCTTTTTATAAAGTTGCCAAATAGCGTGACAATGCCCCTTTAAATTCGTACAAAAAAATACCAGTTTAGGTATTTTCAAGGAACTAGCTTCCCTTTCCGAAGCAATGCACCGTTGATCGAGTTCTTTCAGCACATGGATAAAAGTTGGAGAAGCAATGAGACTTTTTGATTTTCAATCTAAGAGTCTCCTCCTTTGAATGAGTCCTAGTAAATAATCTATTAAAACATACAGAGAGATACAGACCCAAAAATGGATTGCTGTTATAACTGACCTTCGTCTTGGGTATTATCTTCTGCCATCCTTGACTTTTATCTCAGAACCTTCTAGAAATCAGGGAGTTTCCAACCTCTAAATCAAACTTTTTATTTGACCACTAGAAGTCAAGGAACAAAAGAAAGACTTACTCAGTTCAAGTTGTTATCAGAGGTTACATTTGAAATACGCTATTTTTATGCTTTGTTTTGGCTTCGCCCAAGACGATAGGTAAAAGTGAATTTCCTGTTAGCTAACGCCCTTTATCACTATTGTAAAGTTTTTCTTTTAGTTGAACGGGATCAGCCCCACCTCGCTAGAGCTTGCAAGCACCATATTTATTATCTTGTATTGAGGGAAAAAGTTTTATAATCTACGTTGTATGATTATTGTCTTGGAGGAGAAATCAACATATGCTCTATTTTTCAAATCCCCGCAATTTACTCTGTTTGACCCGTTTGCATAAACTATTGTTGTGAAATGTCTGGATATCCCAAGAGCATTTGTTACAATTGATAACGTGCTTTCATTGTCACACAAAAACAAATATAATAAAAAACCGTCCAATGGATTAATCCTTTTACTGTCGAATTTCCCCCCCCCCCCCAAAAAAAAATGTTAAACCAGTTATTTGGCTGCCATGACGCTGAATGAGAATGGCGAAATTTTCGGTGACTTCTGTGCGTCAACTGGGCTTGTAATAGGGGGAACACTCTTCCCGCATAGGAAGTCCCACAAGCTCACATGGAGATCCCCTGATGGGACCTCTGAGAACTACATCGACCATGTAGCTATAAACAGAACATGGAGGAGCTCACTACGGGACATTACGGTGAAACGCAGTGCAGATGTCGGATCAGACCACCACCTTGTTGTGGCTTAGGCCAAGATAAACTGAAGCGGTTGACTGTGAAGAAGCCTAGGTCAACACGAAGGAAATACTGCACATACAGGCTCAGGGACCAAAACGTGAGAGAGGAGTTCGTCATTGCGCTGGCCAACAGGTACGATGCCCTCTATAATGGATTGGATGATGAAGAGGAGGCAGTGCAGGATGTTGAGCAGGAGTGGAGTAAGGTCAAAGAAATGTATATCCACCTGCGAGGAAGTACTTAGCAAGATCAGGAAAGAGAGGAAGGCATGGATGAGCGAAGACACCTGGAAACATGTTGAGGGAAGGCGTGCCCTGAAAGCAAAGCTATAAGCTGCAAAGACCAGAAATCAGAGGCTGGCTGCAACAAACATGAACAGCAAAAAGAATCATGAGATGAAGAGAAGCTGAAAGAGGAGGGAAATTGATGAGATTGCACAAGAAGCAGAGGTAGCAGCAGAGCAAAGGGATATGAAGAAGGTTTATGACAGCACAAGACCGCTTAGTGGGCGAAGAACTACCCAGAGAAAACTGGTCAATGATAGAAACGGAGAGGTCCTGACCAGAATAAACCAACTTAATCAATGGTTCAGTTCTTACTGAGGGGCCACTGCTAGACATCCGAACACGACATGTCACCATGACAGAGGTAAAGCGATCATTGAAAGCTCTGAAGAACGGGAAAGCTGCTGGATGTGACAACATCCCCTCAAATGTCTGAAAGGAGGGAGGACTGGTTTCATCCAAGGTGCTCCACTCCCTGCTCAATAAGATTTGGAATTAGGAGGTCATCCCTAAGGATTGGAAGCTGGGCCTCCTGGTTAAACCTCCCAAGAAGGGAGATCTGTCCCTATGTAAAAACTGGAGAGGCATTATGCTCCTCTCTGTTTCAAGCAAAGTTTTTTGTAAAATTATTCTAGCTAGAGAAGATGAAGGATTCTCTTGATGACAGACTTCGGGATGAGCAAACTGATTTTCGCAAGGAGAGATCCTGCTGTGACCAGATTGCTACACTCAGGATTATCGTGGAGCAGACCTTGGAATTGAACACTGGGCTTTATCTGTTTTTTTAAAGATTTTAAAAAAGGCTTTTGATTCTGTGGATCGGAAGGTGCTATGGATGATCTTCGTGCACTTGGCATCTCTGAGAAAATCGTGAGGATGATCCGGATCTTTTACGATGGCTTCCAAGCAAGGGTTTTGCATGATGATGATGATGATGATGATGATATGACAGAACCCTAAGCCTGAGTGCTGGGGTCCGCCAGGGGTGCCTGCTCAGCCCCCTTCTCTTTCTATTGGCGCTGGACGGGGTATCTCGTCAAGCACTTGGTGATAATGAGACAGGGATCCAACTTACCCCGTTGCGGAAGTTAAAGGACTTGGACTTTGCGATGACATGGTTTTGCTGAGCTAGAAGATCGCTCACATGCGACAGAAGTTCGAGACGCTGCAAGAACAAGCTACCACTCAAGGTAAATGCAGCCAAAACCAAGGAGATGAGTATTCGGTCCCCGGCAAACACGGGTACCATCAGTGAGAGAGAGCCTGGAGAGGGTAACAGCCTTCACATACCTCAGCAGTCTTATCGCCACCACTGGCGGCACAGAGGAGGATGTTGAGGCCAGATGCAGGAAGGCAGAAGCTGCTTTCTCCATTTTAAGACCAATATGGAGATCAAAATTCATCTCTGTGCAGACAAAGATAAGGATCTTCGATTCCAACGTGACGTCGGTTCTGCTTTATGGGTCTGAGACCTGGAGACTAACAAAGAAGATCATTGCCCAATTCCAGACTTTTACCAATCGTAGGCTCCGGTGCATCTTAGGGATGTGGTGGTCAAGAAAGATCTCCAATGAGGAGTTGTGGCAGCGAGCCAAGCAAGAGAGGATTGAAGTTACCATACGGAGACGTAAATGGAGATGGATTGGCCACGTTCTGAGGAAACCTGCCGCCAATATCACCCGCCTGTACCTTGAGTGGAACCCTCAGGGGGCTAGGAGGAAAGGTAGACCAAAGAAGTCATGGAGGAGAACCATACGGCAGGAGCATGAGGACTTGGGGATATCATGGAATCAAGTGAAACGGACTGCACAAAACCGGGTCCGATAGAAAGCTGCAGTGCAGGCCCTATGCTCTGGACGGAGCGAAGAGGACTAAACTATATGACCCTGAATGAGCTTAAGTTTTTTTTTGTTTTTTTTTTTTCCTGAAGAAAGTATTTTGTACCAGACATAGATTTCCCGAAGATTAGATATTAAAACATGCAATATCTAACACTTAACGACTGGTCCTAGGGGAACAGTGAATTTTGTTTTCCGAGGATCTCAATGTCTTCGGACATGAAGTCGAGGGAAACATTGAGATTTGAGGGAAACAAAATTCACTGCTCCAAGGGACCAGTTGGTTATATAGCAAAACAAAACAAAAGCAAATTTTGATAAATGCACTGAGATTCCAGCGACAACGTCAGGCCACCTCTAATCACGTGCAACTGCGGTCAACATTTCAAGGGTAACAGTGACCTTGCCCGCTCATGGCAATTGGCGGGAAATAGTTTCATTGTTAGATGTCATGTGACCATGAAATAACCAATGAATGGGCGCGCTGTAGGGGAAAAAAACGTTAGTCCAATCCCTGAACTCCCCTTTCCTCCCGCCCCCTATACGAGCTGAACTTGGGCTGGCGAAAAGAGAGTCCAGGATTACTTGCATGCGCATGCTCAGAACGAACCAATCAAAATTTACTAGGTCCCAAACAAGTCGCGCGTGCGCGGGAAACTTTATTTTTACCACAATTGCCGCTCATATCGCAATCTGCTAATTTGCCCTTGCCCCCTTCTGGTCGCGTTAATTTGTTGCCCAATGCTTTTTCCAGCTCGCGCCTTAAAAAAAAAAGCATTTTCTTTGACGTTGAAACTGTGGTAAAAAAACAGATCGAAAAGTGCTTTATCATGGTCTGTACTCTTACCGACAACGAGTGCGTCATTACTATCTTTCCAAACATTTTTGCGTAATGTTCCTGCATGCTGAGCGAGTTTGCAAAAGTTTTTGAAAGGAAACTCTGACGCGTACAAGTGACTCATTTGCATAATGCAGCGCGTGCACTTTCAAGCCCGAGTCGGTGTTTTCAATTGTCAACAAATCTTGACAAAGATTTATTTCGTTATCTTTGATATTGTGGTAAAAACAAATCGAATGTGGTTCAGCGCAGTACTGGTGAAATTGCACTGATTCGGGATGAATTAACATTTTTTTTACCAATCAGAATGCAAAAATAGGAACATTGCACGAACCGATCACATGATACAAAATCACACATGCTGGTGAGCACGTTGCGCAGTGGGACTTCCAAAAAAAGGCAGGTGCATTGTTTTGGAAGTCCCACTGTGCAACTTGCTCACCAGCATTTGTGAATTATTATTACTCATAAAATTGCGCCACAAACCAAATATGGAAAGTATGAGAATAAATAAATAAAACTTAATAAAATAAAACTAAAACTACTTCCAAGGATGTTTTTTCCCCGATTTGGGGGAGGGGGGTAATGGCGGCGTTCTGACCATGCGCATGCAAGTTATCCTGGACTCTCTTTATGCGCTCCCAAGTTCAGCTCCTTTAGGGGGCAGGAAGAAAGGAGAGTTCAGGGACTGGACCAGAAAAACCCTAGCTATTTTACAATTCAAATTTCGTGCATGCGCGTAACCCAAAATTTGTATTTTTTTTTTTTTTTTGACTACCCGTTCCATTTTTTATCTTGCCTCTTTACTTTGCTTTTTCTCCGGTCCTTATACTCTCGGTATCTTTTGCATTACATATTCTTTCTGGCTGCATAACAAAATATTGCGTGTTAATTATGGACAAAGCCTAGAAATGGGACCTTGATTAATATATAGATATTAGTGGGCCGGTTTTAACCACAGGCGGCCCAAGCTCCTCGTTTGATGAGGAGTTATTATTTTTTTTTAATCTTTAATTATGCGATCGTTCCGTGACATAGTTATCGCCGTCGTCTACTGTTACATAACGACCGAGTTTCATTACGCGAAACGTGACTCTGTCTGACTCTGGCCTTTCAGCATTTGGAGGTGTTATGTTTCAACGGTCTGAATTTACAAAGGTTTGTATGGGAAAAAACGTTAATAGACATTTTAGCCGAAATTTTGATATTTTCTCAATAAAAATGACTTACCTCAATGCCTTGTTGTCTTTGCTATTGTCATCTTGCTTTTCAGCGCGATCCGTAGCCTTTTAAGCGAGTTATCGCTTTTCGAGTTTCCTCTCCTAAGAAAGAGTAAAGGCTACACACTCGATTCTGGACTGACTCCCGCTCGAAGCGAAAAAAAAACACTACAAGCATGCCAGCCGCCCCAATTCCTCCGCAGAATTATAGTACAGGGTTAAGCGCTCCCTTTCAGTTAAATTCCAAGCCAAATTCATCTCCACAGCGCACGCTACAAAGCTCTTTATCGAAGAAAGCTAGCCATCCGGGCAGAGACATCATGCTGTCGGGTCCAGCCATGGACACATTCGAAGCCCGAGTGGAGTGCCGGGCTAACAAATTGACCCTGACCAGGGGATGGGACCATGGAGCAAAGTACATGGCCTGTCTTGAACTGTGCGCTTGAACTGTGCGCTCCCATCCCCTGGTCAGGGTCAATTTGTTAGCCCGGCACTCCACTCGGGCTTCGAATGTGTCCATGGCTGGACCCGACAGCATGATGTCTCTGCCCGGATGGCTAGCTTTCTTCGATAAAGAGCTTTGTAGCGTGCGCTGTGGAGATGAATTTGGCTTGGAATTTAACTGAAAGGGAGCGCTTAACCCTGTACTATAATTCTGCGGAGGAATTGGGGCGGCTGGCATGCTTGTAGTGTTTTTTTTTCGCTTCGAGCGGGAGTCAGTCCAGAATCGAGTGTGTAGCCTTTACTCTTTCTTAGGAGAGGAAACTCGAAAAGCGATAACTCGCTTAAAAGGCTACGGATCGCGCTGAAAAGCAAGATGACAATAGCAAAGACAACAAGGCATTGAGGTAAGTCATTTTTATTGAGAAAATATCAAAATTTCGGCTAAAATGTCTATTAACGTTTTTTCCCATACAAACCTTTGTAAATTCAGACCGTTGAAACATAACACCTCCAAATGCTGAAAGGCCAGAGTCAGACAGAGTCACGTTTCGCGTAATGAAACTCGGTCGTTATGTAACAGTAGACGACGGCGATAACTATGTCACGGAACGATCGCATAATTAAAGATTAAAAAAAATAATAACTCCTCACAACGAGAGCTTGGGCCGCCTGTGGTTTTTACCAGCATTTTTGCACCAAAATTTATAACGTTATTTAATTTGGTACGTCAGAATCCAGTGCATATCCAGAAATGACCATCGCGTGGATAGAGCCATCTTAGTTCTATCATCTGCTTATCAAGAATATATGGTGACATTGGAATTGATGACGTCACTAGTGGTACAAAGAGCACAACCGCTCAGGACGCACTGATTGATTGTTCTGAATATTTTGGATATCACAAAAACCATATCTAATAAGTCTTTTATTATACATTGAACGAAAAAATGGAAGTCATGTTTTTGCTTCTTCACTGATGGGAAGCAACACAAAGCACGCGAACTTGACATGATTACCCGTGACCTTGAGTGTCATTTGACAAGACTATTGTATAATCTGCACTTATGGTTTCGAAAACTAACTGTACGAGTTCAATGTATAATAAGAACTCAAATGAAACTACAGATTGGCCAATGTCTCATGCAAAACGCGTTACAAAGGACAACAGGAAAATCCAGACAGACAAAAAACCGGACAGACAAAAACTCATGGCCAAACCATGTTAAAACTGAACAGCGTATCGATCGGATCTAAAAAGACCTACGGCCCCCAAACTAAATACTGGACAGTCTAAACGCAATGATGTAAGGGACGGCAAACGAACATCAGTGGCACTCGGGCCATGCTTGTTTTGAATTTTCCAGGTTTCGAAAACAAAAAAAATGCACAGCTTACGATCGTTTCCGTGGAAACGGTCCGTATGTGTGAAGGAACCAATCAGAATGCTTGGATTTCCCTTAATACTACCATGCCATGTAAAAATATAACGCCTTAGACGACCAACACTCACGAGAAAAATACATATTTTTCGACAAACGCGATTGTAACTTAATGCCACACACCATCATAACTCTGAAATTCGAAATTCGCTTCTTTCCAAACAAAGGACGCTATTGAGCAGGGAAGCAGTAAAACGCAAGTTTGTTTTGCAATGACCAGCTAACGACTCTAGTAACTGATCCAGTCAATAACAAGTATGGATCAGAATATATTTTTTATTCACTGTACTATGATTTTAACCGTTCAAGGACAAACACTGACCACAAGTCCATGGACTAACCCAATGGACTTCCCAAACGGACTATCCTAAATTATAATCCATCAAATCTTTTCGCTCGCGCGCGATTGGTCTAAACACGTCACGTGACCGAATATCCAGCTAAAACTAAAGGATACACGATAGTCTCCATATGGGACGAAAACATGCTAGAATATTTGTCCTTGAACATTATCTGTTCCTCGTAGCTCACAGTTTTCCTCGAGCTACGCTCTCGGAAAACTGTTCGCTTCTCGGAACAGATAATGTCCGCAGACAAATATCCTAGCATATTTTCGCGCCAAAGGGAGAGTATTGTTTATATATACCTCGATCCCTAAAAATAATATTTCAAATGTTCTTAGCTGCTGGTAAAGTTAAATTACATATAATTTCCACTACATGTTCATGCTGTACATCCTGTAGGCACCATTTTGAATAATTGCACTTAAAATAAACAACTGCTAACCAAAGTAGCGCGGAAGCGTGAAACTCGAACCATTTGATTATCAACCGCTGCTATCAATCAGAAATGCCATTACCAGTATCAGAATCATACAAGTGTTAACATAATAACTTGAAAAGCATTCACTGAAATGTTAGTGAGGAAGTGCAAACCCAGTATAATATTTGATTCAGGAATACAGCGCAAGTTGAATGTAAATTGTTACACAGTTATTGTCAATTTTATTCCACGGGATTCAGTCAGCCACCACACATGCGCAAGTTAAAAGATGACATGATGGCGATGATAAGAATGATGGCTCAATAATAAACCTTCAAGGAACAATTCATTCTGTAACGATTAAGATTATTTTGGACAAATTAACATGGTAGTCAGAACA
Organism: Platygyra sinensis; assembly: GCA_019787425.1. Lineage (NCBI taxonomy): Eukaryota > Metazoa > Cnidaria > Anthozoa > Scleractinia > Merulinidae > Platygyra > Platygyra sinensis. The sequence goes on from JAHPZR010002169.1 coordinate 34,594, forward strand.
TTCAGTTCCTTATCCATCTGTATAGCCCTTAATTGTTCCAGAATAATTTGCAAACAAACCGCCTGAATATGATAAGAATCTTTACAATGCGTTTGATAAAAACACTGGTTGCTGGCGTTGAATTAAAATAAGTAGTCTTCTAACTCTCACGTCAAGATGGCTGCCCCACAATTTCAACCTAGAGTGACTGTGCACCCGTATGCTAATAAATGAAAAATAGACAGACATTGTTCACAACCATAAAAGTAGACGAGCGGAGGCTAATGAATTAGTTATCCCGAAAAACGAGTACTAGTTGTGAAATTCAAACGCACTGACCTATTAGGGATGTGTTTCCGTCACGGTGCTGACATGCCCAGATATCCCAAAGGAAGAAAGCACATTCACTCCACCTATATACTGAAAATCATAAGTTACATTTGTGCACTTCTAGCGGCTTGCTGAGATGTCTCAGATGTCTCTTCCCTTAATTACACTAGCAGGAAGTGAAGGAAAGGCGGTTAAATCGGGATATTTATCGTTTCAGTATGGCATCCTTGGCAACAAGGAAGTAAAACTGTACACGAAATGACGAAGCAACAATGCCTTTTGTGCGTCAGGCAATCGGGCTGTTTGTTTTGTTACTGGATCTTGTTGACACAGCATTGTCCGCGGTACACTCATATTAATCAGATCATTATCCTTCCGGGTTTTCACTTATCGCCTCTCTTGCTGTATTCCAGAAAGGCTTGTAAGGCTTTCAAACTGCAAGTTACAAGACGAGGAAAGGTGCAAGATTGCTGCCACACAACCGAGTGAGACTGTTTGCTTGTATGCTTGTATTAAAACGATAAAAAAAAAATGAACAGACACTGCTCACAACCAGAAAAAAAATAGAGCCTATGCTGAGTTATCGATGCAAATTAGTAAAAGAAGCATTAGTTATGAATTAAAAACGTTCTAAACCGAAGCTTTTAGCGGAAACCTGTTCCACTCCAAAAATGTACCCCGAGAGGAAGACCATGGATTAACTCTTGCCACTGAAACTCACTGTGCGGAGTTCTTGCCTCTCGCTGGGATCAAGGTCCTTACGACCAATGTATAGTGGAGAGATGGTTAAACTTGAATATTTTCGAATATTTGGCAGCTCAGCACAGCATCATTGAGCGAGGAAAAAGTAAAACTGTACAGGAAACAACTGACGGTGCCGCCGAAGCAAACAATGCCTATATAATGGTTCCTCAGGCCACTGGGCTGTTGGTTTTGTTACTGGTTTTTGTTATCATAAATTTCCGCATTAAACCCCAATTTTCAAGGAGTATTTTGCTCAAGAGTTTACTCTTATCGTCCATCTTGCTGTAATTCAAACAGGCTTATAAGTTCTTCAAAACACAAGTTACGAGACGCGAAAAGATGCAATTAATGTCTACAATGTATTGGTGACATCGGTATTCATTTTTGTATGCAGAAAGGTACATATTCCTGTAGCAAAGGGTTCAATTATAGTAATGCAACTCCTGCCATCGTGACATTTTCCGCCAAAATCAAGTGAACGCTTTAGCGACTTAAAGATGGTTTTTCTCATGGCAGCCCTTAGTTAATTTAGTGTCCGAGGGTGAGATTCATTGAGACGAACAATGTTTGCGACAAGCAATGTAAGGTCAAATAAATCGACTCCCCTAGAAAGAATAATAAGTAGCAGGCCTTTCCAAAACTTCGTATTTACGAAACAAGATTTCAAAAATTTTACGTACATCTCCCTCCACTGTTAATTTTCCTAGTGCTGCCTTTTGCTTGAAGCCGAAAGCAGCATTTGAAGGCCCCAATTTCTGCCGTAGAATTTCACATCAGGCTGCACGGTCTGTTTTTGTTTTTATGCCAGGGGAATGCTAGGACTACTCAACTGTTTCTAATAATAGCTAATCTAATGGGAACAACGTTAACATTTTTCGATTACAACGTTTGAAACATGTATTTTCTGTTGTTTTTAAAATATCAACCAATACACCAGCTACGTCACGGTCTCGTAACCTTCAGGCCAAGATGGCTGCCTCACAAAAGAGCATGACTGCTACAATGATGAAAAATTGACAGACTACTTAATCTGAGTTATTGGCGGAAATTTGTACACCAAGTATTTAGTTGTGAAATAAAAGGAAACGCTCTAACCTTTAAGAGATGTAATTCACTGCAGTGTGGGGTTCTTGTGGCTTGCTGAGATGTCCCTTCCCTTAGAACTAAGGATAAAGGAAAGATGGTTAAACCTGGATATTTGGCAGTTCAGTTCAGCATCATCGAGGAAGAAGGAAGTAAAACTGAACAGGAACTGGGATATATGCGCGAGCGTCAAGTGTCGCAGAAGCAAACAATAATGCCTATACATTGTGCCTCTGGCCGATTGGCTGTTGGATTTATTAGTGGATCTTTTTGTCACAGCACTGTCCGCGGGGATTTTATGCACTTAGATTAGGCGGACTATGCAGATTATTTTCCTTCCGGGTTTTGTCTTATCTTCTCTCTTGCTGTAATTTAAAGAGGCGTGTAAGCTATCCAAGTCGCCTAAAGGGACAAATAGTTTCTAAAAAGTATTGCATTCTGGTCTCGCGGACGAGAAGTCAGACATATTTAAGGTTAAAGGAGTAAGTCAAATAAAGTCTCTCGAAATTGGATCAGAACATAAAGTTGGATCCCGCTAAATCAAACTCGATTATTTCGAACTCAAAATCATTTCCCTTGGATTTGCCTTTCAGTAATTTATCGGTTATTTCGAACTATTTTTCGTTTAACCAGAGAGTTCGAAGTAGCGGGATTCAACTGCATTCCGAATAAGTGGCGCTCTGTTGTTGAACACGACATAAGAGTTGTCTCCTCTCAGTCAGATCAAGAAAGGCTGCCAGATAACCGAGCGTGACGGCACGCATGTATGCTAACTATATAAACAATGTAAAAGGGCAGAAATTGTTCGCAACCAAGCCATAGCGAGACGATGCTGAGTAATGCACATCTTAAAACTTAAAGCAAATTTAGCCGTGAAAACACAACCGTACCTTTTAGTCTTTCACTGCAATAACATATCCCAAAAGAAGAGGTCGCAGATTCACTCTGTACTGTAAACCACTGAAAACGCACCAATGAAGAGACTCGCTTAATTAGACGTCCCAACTCCCTAAGGAGTAACAATGAAGGATCAAAAGGCTGCTAAGCCTGGATATTAGGGAGTTTAGTATGGCATCGTTGAGAAAGAAGCAAGTTAAACTACACACGAAATGAGACACGCAGGGGTCAACTGAAGTGTCGCGCAGCAAACATTGCTTACAATGTGCCTCTGTTGATTTTGTTATTGCATGTCTATCATCACAGTTTTGTCTGTATTTATGTTGCGTCCCGATATTATTTTCCTTCCGGGTTTTTCTTTTTTATTGTCATTATGGCGTTCCTTGCTGTAATGCTTAAAGGCTTATAAGCTCTTCAAAACGATCGTTGCAAGTCCAGAGAAGGTGGAATAAAAAATTTCGCCTTTCATCTCCTCGCTGAATTACTCAGAGTAAAAATTAGACTAAAACCGCCGTTACCAATTTGGTATTCTTGTACATCGAAAAGCTACCCTGGTACTGTAATAATTGCTTTTTTACGTGCTTTTGAAGGTATGTCAGTAAATCCGCAAAAATTCTACTTGCAAAAAAGTAATCCAGAGAAAGCATTAACAAAACAAAGCGCGTGAAGGCGTGAAAAGCGTCTAATCTAATTTTCTGATTTAAAACGAAATCAATGCTAAAAGTTCATATGAAGAACACAAAATTCTTGCATCAAACGTGTTAGAACGCTCCTTCTGTCCCTCACAGTACTGAGCACAGGAGAAAGAAATCTCGGCTCATTTTTCTTGTTCTTGAATATGTTTCCATTGTAGTTCACCTGTGTTTATATCTACCAGAGAATTTGACTTGTCACTGATAATCTTGATACAATTTTGTCCTAGAGCTAACTTTCCATAAGGCTTATCGAGGCTCCAATGAAAAGAATTAATTAACTCTCCTGTATGACTTTTGAGCCCAGGAATACTAAATGAATTGAATAATTTAGTTAGCTCAGCTTCGAGTCTAAATCAACCCAATCATACAGATATCAAAATCGCGGTCTTCACTCCGTTCGTAGCCATAATTTGCTCGCAACTAGCGATGTCCCGAATAGCCAGACTTCAACAAATTCTTTCCTAAGTCTTCAGCCACAATAAAGTTCAGACCTAATAACGCCAACAGCACCTAGAAATTTCTATTCCATAACACGTATACATATAAGCTCTAAATTAATGTGTCTAAAGCTCTTTGCTATCTAAAGCAAGCACAACATTTCCGCCTTGGTGCAAAAGGCCTAATAATAGGAAGCTAAATGATCGTTTAATACATCTCAGACCCACCTCATGTACTATTCTAAACGACGCTTGCTTGCAAATCGTTAGACTTGCACCTCCATTGGAATTAATGATGTCCTCGGGCAGACTTTCTTCAGACATTAACGCTAATCGGTCGAGTGACCGCGCGAACTGAAATTCAGACGAGTGTAACCTGCAGGTTAAACTAAACACCAATTCATAAGGGGAGGAGGTGGGGGTAGCAATGAAAAATTTAAAAAAAATAAGACATATTAATGAAACGTGTAGCAAGAAGTTATCTAAATTTCATGCTTGGTATGGGCCGATCCGCACTAGCAGACAAAATCGCAATTGTCCGTGGCAAAATCCAAGGACAAATTTTGTCGTGACAATTTTTGTCTCGTCCGTTGCATCCGCATTGACATGGTTATGAAGCCTTCAAATTGTGTCGTTGGATGGCAACTGGCGTATTTGAAAAATTGCTCCATTCTCAAAGCGTCTCCCTGCAACATGTGGATAGCCAAACTGGTCATCGTAAGGGGGGACGTTCCAGCGTGTTACAGAATTCGATTCTTTATATAACGGGTAGCTTGCCACTGGGTTTAAACTCCATGAACAATTAGGATTTATTTTGTCCACTGCGAAAATCAGTTCGCAACACGAAAAACAACTGAGACGCTAAATTTACACGGTTAAAGCTTTTTGACATAATAATGACAAGATAAACAAAATTTTGTTTATTTAAATGATTTTGTTCAGTTTTTACCCGGGACAAATTTTGTCGGCGGCGCCTTTGAAGTTTTGTCCGCCTAGGCCAAAATTTGTTCAGTCGCGACAAACCATCCGCACTGGTAGCACGTTGGTGATGACAAAAATTTTGTCTCAATAAACAAATTTTCTGCTAGTGCGGATCGGCCCTAAGATTTACAAGCTACTGCCATAGTGAAAGCAAAAAGTAAATAAATCACTAAATCAATAAATAAATAAATAAAAATAAACATAAGTAAATAAAAAAAAACGCTTGGGTCAATCTTTAACACTGCTTTCATAAATCCAAAGATATAATTCAACGGAACAAGGCTGGATGATCCAGAAAGACCGAAAAATGAGCGTATCTAATTAGTTCCGATCTTTCTAAAGCATCTGGTGGTGGTGGTGGTGGACCGAGGGGTCGGATCGGCCCTAAGATTTACAAGCTACTGCCATAGTGAAAGCAGAAAGTAAATAAATCAATAAATCAATAAATCAATCAATAAATAAATAAATAAATAAAAATAAACATAAGTAAATTAAAAAAAAAAACGCTTGGGTCAATCTTTAACACTGCTTTCATAAATCCAAAGATATAATTCAACGGAACAAGGCTGGATGATCCAGAAAGACCGAAAAATGAGCGTGTCTAATTAGTTCCGATCTTTCTAAAGCATCTGGTGGTGGTGGTGGACCGAGGGGTCACAAGAGACTCTTAAAAACATGCCAACACGAGGCCTACTCTGTAAAACCTTGATTTCCGCCATTTTTTTTAGCTCTTTGCGATATTGCATGCTTACTTTATCGTCTTTTACCTTCGAAAACATTCATCCTGCAGGCAATTTACAAGGAAAAACACATTTTTTTGAAACCGCGGTGCTGGAACGGATACGAAACTTATGATGTCGCGATCGTTTGTGCCGGCAATCAATATGTCAATCTAAAAGAAAAGCTGGAAAAAAAAAAAACTACTCTTCAGATTTTCTTTGTTTTACTTGGTCAGTCTCACCTTTGGTATTTATGGTACTTTACTTCTGCCATTTATGCTGCTAACGACACCAGCTAAAAAAAAAAACACTATTCGTGGGTATTTTACGTGTGGAATTGCAGTCTTTACAGAGCAGCGGACTGCCTTCACGCGTGCGCAAATTACGATCTAGCAAAGTCGAGATTTTAACTTGCGTCTAGGACAAGCGGAAAAATGCAAGCTAAATCTCCAAAACTAATCCGGTGACGGTACATTTTTGATGCAAGATTCTATTCAACAGTAAAAGCAAAAAGCAAATGCATGTGCGAAGTTTAAACGAAAATTTGGAGTAAAATGTTCAAATAGTTGGAAATTTCGATTTATTTTTTTACTTTCAGCAAAATCTACTCCACAGAATTTTCTATAATTTTTTCTGTCTTTTCTTCTGAGCATAATGAAAATATTTTTATAAAAAAAAAAAATGAGGTCACCGGCTTAGTTTTTAAGATAAATACAATTGATGGTAAAATGTGGGTCAAGTTTATTGCCATGCAACACAGCACTGCAACCTCAACTTATGACTTACATACTATGAAAGGTACATTGCAGAGTTACCTTAAAAAGATTGCTCAACCAATCAAAACAGTACATTTCAAAGCTTGAAAACTCACACCTAGTTCTAAAAGTGTCAAAAACAAGAAAGCTGTGTTGAGCCATCTTAAAGTGTATATGACCAGTCCGGGCCACAACCAGAACTGGATATATAGTGACGTCATCGAACTTCACAAAATGGCGTATCTTGGCTCTTTTCTCGGCCTTGAAGAGCTCTTTTCCCAGAGTACTTTGGGAACATTCCCTTTGAATAATGAAGAAAGCACGGAGTGTGAAAAAAGTGGCGTCTGAAAAGGATTTCACGCGGTTTTATACGTGAAACCGTTGAAATTGGGTGTGTTTTAGGGCAAGAATCTTCCTGACAAGGCACCAAACATCCAAAGAAATAAGGTACGTAGCAATTTTTCCGTCTTTCAAAAAATTAGTGCGAAATCTACATACAATTTCCTTGAATTTGGTGGTATTTTCGTTTTAGTACAAGACTTCCTCTCATAGTGCTGTGCTTCCAAACGTACAACATGCGACACCAGACTAGCTGCATCCTTACAAGTGTTTGTGTTGCCGAAATTGAGCCTGTTTGTGTTGAACAAAAGAAGAAATCATTTGCACCACGGTATGTAATCTACTTTGAATAGTAATTCCATCAGTATAAATTTTGACATTTGAATTCAAAGAAACTGCTGTAAAGTTCCAAGTTCCACCATAAGTTTATTAAAAGTATATTCGATTTGGTGATATCATGTTCAGTAGAATCTACAGGACAATTTAATCTTTGGTAGAAAGGTAGTAGTTTAAAAGTAGACACAAGTTTATATTGGACTTCAAAATTCAACTGTAGTCATTGTTCTTTGTATACATGTACATGCATTCAAAATAACTCTTCTTAATCTAATACATATTGCAGGACCTAGATGATTAAGGGGAAAAAAATCCTCAAATCAGTGCAATCATTATTAGACATGCAGATAGTTAACCATCTCCAAAATTTAGCAAGAGAGTTATTAGAAATTGAGAATTCAGAACAGCAGCTGCATCTATTATTATTATCTGGAGTTATTATTATCTGGAGCTTGTCGCTTATTAGAATGGCCCCCGGCCTGTAAGCAAGCATGATGATGATGCATAGAGGGTGTCGCTTACTAGAGCTTTTAAAATTAAGCTTGGGATATGTACCAACCACTACCAGTGTTGTACTGATAATGCTAAACATTGTTTTATTTGTCACAGAAGCCATTCGTAAAATATCATTGAAATGTACGAATTACTGCCATTAATGTTATTCATTAGTCTAAACTTGTAAAACTTAAATTTAAAGAAAATGAAAACACAGATATATTTAGTACATGTACATTGGCTATTCCTTGGTATCTCTTTCTTTTTTCTGTTAATTAAAAGAATGCAGACTTCTGGCAGTATATCCTAGTGGGTCTATATTGCATTTTCTGTAGTATCAAATGCAATAACTAAATTTAAATTAATAACCATTTCAACAAACTTTTAGTTTTTGGACCTCCCTGAAAACCACTTCAGTAAGTGGAGCCTCCTGTGTAAAGATTGTCGTTGTTACTGCAGCTGCTGCTGCTGCTGCTGCTGCTACTACTACTACCACAGGGCTGCAAATAACAGTCGGTCATCGGACAATTGCCAACCCTTATTTCCCCATGTCAGACAAAAAAAATATCAACTCTAGTCGAACATTACGTCTGGCCGAATTTTTCCTCTGGGACAAACATATATGTTGCGATGAATCAAATTAACAAATTGACGTCAGTTTTTTATGCGTCTGTCCTGTTATTGATCATGAATTTTGTCATAACATTGTCAAAGTAGCTGTGGATCCACGATGCGATAGCCAAGTGGATCCGCAGACTACTTTGACAATGTTACGACGAAATTCATTGTCAATAACAGGACAGACGCATTAAAAACTGACATCAAATTGTGTGTCTGTCTGCATATTGACAATAAAATTTAACCAATGAGCGCGCGTGAATTTCTGCAGTTATCGTAAAAAATGAAATTTAACGTGTGTTCTCTCACCAATTTCTGTTTTGTCTTTGTTCAACCATAGTAATGTCTTAGTCAGGCATAACTTATTTTTGTGAAGAAAGATAATTATTTGTAGCCTTGTACTCCTACTCCTTCTGCTGCAGCTGTTGTTGCTGTCATCATCATCATTATTGTTGTTGTTATTGTTGTTGTTATTTTTATTGTTATTATTATTATCATCTTACATGCTAATGCTTTAATTTAATTCCTTATTTCCTTTAGGTTATGACATGGAAGAATGACAGAAAGTGTAAAGGAAGATAAATCTATGATTTTGGAATTGAATGCATGATTTCATTATTATGTCAACACATAATCACATCATTTATCAAAATTTAAGTTTGCGGAGTATTTTTAATAGACCCATGAAAAGCATGTTAATGCTGATCTTGACCTTGAATATTAAATGACTGTCATGCAGTTTGTATTGAATTCTTATTATTTTGTGAGGCCAGACCCCAAGAAAATATGGACTGACTCATTAATGTATTACTTACAATACCCTTTCGCTGAGACCAATATATACTCCTTCTATGATGGGTGATGGAGATGTCATGTCTGCAAAGTTGTATGATGTGATTATGTGGTAATAACCAGTTGCATAGCAGTACTGAGCAGTACTGCTTTCAAAGGAACCTTGAATAAACATTGGAACACTGAAAGAACTACCAGAATAATTAAAAGAAAAATGGTCTCAGCGAAAGGGTATTGTAAGTAATACATTAATGAGTCAGTCCATATTTTCTTGGGGTCTGGCCTCACAAAATAATAAGAATTCAATACAAACTGCATGACAGTCATTTAATATTCAAGGTCAAGATCAACATTAACATGCTTTTCATGGGTCTATTAAAAATACTCCGCAAACTTAAATTTTGATAAAATGATGTGATTATGTGTTGACATAATAATGAAATCATGCATTCAATTCCAAAATCATAGGTTTATCTTCCTTTACACTTTCTGTCATTCTTCCATGTCATAACCTAAAGGGAATAAGGAATTAAATTAAAGCATTAGCATGTAAGATGATAATAATAATAACAATAAAAATAACAACATCAATAACAACAATAATAATGATGATGATGACAGCAACAACAGCTGCAGCAGAAGGAGTAGTAGTACAAGGCTACAAATAATTATCTTTCTTCACAAAAATAAGTTATGCCTGACCAAGACTCCACTATGGTTGAACAAAGACAAAACAGAAATTGGTAAGAGAACACATGTTAAATTTCATTTTTTAAGATAACTGCAGCAATTCACGCGCGATTATTGGTTAAATTTTATTGTCAATCTGCGGACAGACACTGAATTAGAAATTCATGCGACGCTCAGAGAGCGAGACCGGGAAATTCGACAATTTGTTATCGTAAAAAAACAATTTGATGTCAGTTTTTAATGCATCTGTCCTGTTATTGACAATGAATTTCATCATAACATTGTCAAAGTAGTCTGCGGATCCACTTGGCTATCGCCTCATGGATCCGCAGCTACTTTGACAATGTTATGACAAAATTCATGATCAATAACAGGACAGACGCATAAAAAACTGACGTCAATTTGTTAATTTGATTCATCGCAACATATATGTTTGTCCCAGAGGAAAAATTCGGCTGGACATGTCTGACATGGGGAAATATGGGTTGGCAATTGTCCGATGACTGACTGTTATTTGCAGCCCTGTGGTAGTAGTGGTAGTAGCAGCAGCAGCAGCAGCAGCAGCAGCAGCTGCAGTAACAACAACAATCTTTACACAGGAGGCTCCACTTACTGAAGTGGTTTTCAGGGAGGTCCAAAAACTAAAAGTTTGTTGGAATGGTTATTAATTTAAATTTAGCTACTGCATTTGATCACTACAGAAAATGCAATATAGACCCACTAGGATATACTGCCAGAAGTCTGCATTCTTTTAATTAACAGAAAAAAGAAAGACATACCAAGGAATAGCCAATGTACATGTACTAAATATATCTGTGTTTTCATTTTCTTTAAATTTAAGTTTTACAAGTTTAGACTAATGAATAACATTAATGGCAGTAATTCGCACATTTCAATGATATTTTGCGAATGGCTTCTGTGACAAATAAAACAATGTTTAGCATTATCACTACAACACTGGTAGTGGTTGGTACATTTCCCAAGCTTAATTTTAAAGCTCTAGTACATGTAAGCGACACCCTCTGTGCATCATCATCATGCTTGCTTACAGTCCGGGGCCATTCTAATAAGAGACAAGCTCCAGATAATAATAACTCCAGATAATAATAATAATAGACGTAACTGCTGTTCTGAATTCTCAATTTGTAATTACTCTCTTGCCAAAGAGTAAATGCTAATTATTATTTGGAGATGGTTAACTTACCGGTACTCTTGTCTGCATGTCCTCATAGCCCTCAAATGATTGCACTGATCTGAGGATTTTTTCCCCTTAATCATCTAGGTCCTGCAATATGTGTTAAATTTAAAAGAGTTATTTTGAATGCATGTACATGTATACAAACAACCATGACTACAGTTGAATTTTTAAGTCCAATATAAACTTGTGTCTACTTTTAAACTACTGCCTTTCTACCAAAGATTAAATTGTCCTGTAGATTCTACTGAACATGATATCACCAAATCGAATATACTTTTATCAAACTTATAGTGGAACTTGGAACTTTACAGCAGTTTCTTTGAATTCAAATGTCAAAATTACTGATGGAATTACTATTCAAAGTAGATTACATACCTTGGTGCAAATGATTTCTCCTTTTGTTCAACATCCACATGCTCAATTTCGGCAACACAAACACTTGTAAGGATGCAGCTAATCTGGTGTGGGTGTGGACAAAACGTGGGGTAGGCCACATGGCCTAGGCCATGGTGTAGGCCATGGCCTACCGTGTGGCCTACCCTATGGCCTACTCTATGGCTTACCGGTGGTCAGATTTTGTAAAACATTAACACGACATTGGTAAGAGTCGACTGAGTACGCTGCATAAACTTCTATCAATCGAATAGGGGTATACTAAAAAGTCACGAACATGATTTTCAAAGTCAGATGGAACAAAACAAAATATGCCAATGTTACAGCACTCAGCCTTAAAACATCCTGTTTCTCTCTGTCTTCAACGTATCCTCGAGTCAAGCACTCAGCTTTAATAAAAGGGAGGAGAAGGTCCAATATTGCGTTACCCAAAATGGCGGCGCCACGGTCCATTTAATTTAAGTGGCTGTCAGTTTGTAACATTTAGTGGAGTGTTAGTGTAAATAAGAAGTGAAGAGTGGGCTGTGACTAAATGTGGGACGGGGACTGTGATGCTGGATTCGTGAATCAGGGACGTGTGGACTGGGGGACGGTGGACTCGGGGTCGTGGGACTCACAAAAGAGGCAATCTCTGAGTCGTGGGGCACGAGGACGTGAGAACTCTCTGAGACGCGATACCGTTAGCATGAGGACCACAGGCGTCCCAAACTCACGATTCGAGGAATCGATCAAATATTAATGATTTATGTACGCCTATCGAGTGAGACGTGACTGTCTTACGTGCGCGGTGTTGTGTTACATATTGGTCCGTTGAGAATTTGAGCGCTCTACAAGGCATTGTATGGAATTTAAAATAACGAAGGATAAAATCGCACAATGAAATAAAATGTTACTTTTTTGAAATAAAACTAAGTAAATGAACTCACCTTGCCCTATTTCTGTTGTCCATTTGGCCTATTTCGTCGTTTTTGGGGGGTTTTCAGGTGTTTGTCTTAGCTTTCTATAGACGAAGTCAAGGCTGGACACTGCTGTTTCGAAAGACCTGATCCGAGAGGCCGTTTTCCTCGCCGAAATTCGAATCCGCTGTTCGATTTTTCCCTCCAACGCAAAGAAGGATAGTCCATTGGTCCTCTTATCCGGTCGACTTGGAAAAATCTTCAAACTTTCCGCTCCAATTCGAACAATTTTTGCTTCACTGCTGGAGGTTTCAACTGTTCAACGCACCGTGTGACCATCCAACATACTACGCCACAGTTTGAAATCAACATTAGCGACCGCTCCTTCGTGACAAATGTGACTTACCAGACGGGTGCACAGTCAAAAATTTCCATTAAAATACAATTCTCTCCCCAGACTGTGCACCCGTCTGGTAAGTCACATTTGTCACGAAGGAGCGGTCGCTAATGTTGATTTCAAACTGTGGCGTAGTATGTTGGATGGTCACACGGTGCGTTGAACAGTTGAAACCTCCAGCAGTGAAACAAAAATTGTTCGAATTGGAGCGGAAAGTTTGAAGATTTTTCCAAGTCGACCGGATAAGAGGACCAATGGACTATCCTTCTTTGCGTTGGAGGGAAAAATCGAACAGCGGATTCGAATTTCGGCGAGGAAAACGGCCTCTCGGATCAGGTCTTTCGAAACAGCAGTGTCCAGCCTTGACTTCGTCTATAGAAAGCTAAGACAAACACCTGAAAACCCCCCAAAAACGACGAAATAGGCCAAATGGACAACAGAAATAAGGCAAGGTGAGTTCATTTACTTAGTTTTATTCCAAAAAAGTAACATTTAATTTCATTGTGCGATTTTATCCTTCGTTATTTTAAATTCCATACAATGCCTTGTAGAGCGCTCAAATTCTCAACGGACCAATATGTAACACAACACCGCGCACGTAAGACAGTCACGTCTCACTCGATAGGCGTACATAAATCATTAATATTTGATCGATTCCTCGAATCGTGAGTTTGGGACGCCTGTGTGAGGACATAGGGATATCAAACAAACATCACCCGATTTTTGCATGCAACATGTAAAATATAATTTTCTGTGGTGTCCAGAAAGGTATTTTAAACAGCTATTATGTGAACCAGAGAAAGGTACATGCCAGGAAACCAAGGAAAGATACAAATAGATTGTTTTAGCCGGAGTCCGGTAAGATTTGCATTGTTTCGTTCCCCATTGAAAATCGTGTCAGTGACTTTTGGGATGCCCCTGTTCGATTGATAGAGGTTTATGCAGCGTACTCAGTCGACTCTTACAAATGTCGTGTTAATGTTTCACAAAATCTAACCACCGGTAAGCCATAGAGTAGGCCATAAGGTAGGCCACAGGGTAGGCCATGGCCTACACCATGGCCTAGGCCATGTGGCCTACCCCACGTTTTGTCCACACCCATCTGGTGTTGCATGTTGCACGTTTGGAAGCACAGCACTATGTGAGGAAGTCTTGCACTAAAACGAAAATACCACCAAATTCAAGGAAATTGTATGCAGATTTCGCACTAATTTTTTGAAAGACGGAAAAAATTGCTACGTACCTTATTTCTTTGGATGTTTGGTGCCTTGTCAGGAAGATTCTTGCCCTAAAACACACCCAATTTCAACGGTTTTACGTATAAAACCGCGTGAAATCCTTTTCAGACGCCATTTGTTTCACACTCCGTGCTTTCTTTATTATTCAAAGAGAAGGTTCCCAAAGTACTGTGGGAAAAGAGCAATGCAAGGCCGAGAAAAGAGCCGAGATATGTCCACCTATCGCGTCCCTACGTGTGGACGCCATTTTGTGAAGTTCGATGACGTCACTATATATCCAGTTCTGGTTGTGGCCCGGACTGTAGACATAACGTTTTCGGTCAACAATCTGCGAACTGCAGGACTAGATGGTGGCTTGGAGCCTAATGTTTAGAACTGGTGTTAGAATAATTGCTTTTAAAAAAATCCAGCTTACAATTTGAGCAAGATAAAACATAACAAAGGATTTACCTTGGGGCCACAATTTCCGGAACGCTGAAAAGGAAATCGAAAATTAGTAAATTATTATTACTAGCCAACACAAATTTCGTTAGCAAGCAAAGGTTGCGGGGGTGATCCAAGATATTTTAAGGGGGTGAGGGTTGCAGAAGGAGTGATGCCTCACTTAGGCTCCGTCCACAAGTATCTGGATATTTTTGAACTTTTTCGTCTCGGATACGGCTTCCCTCCACACGTATACGACGAATCCGAATATTTTTAAATCCGCTCTCCAGAGTGGAAAATAATAAATCCGCTACGCATCCGTTAACGTGTGGACGGGGAATTTTTGAATCCGGAAAGAAAAAGTTGCAGATTCAAAAATATCTGGATACGTTGTGGCCGGGGCCTTATCTGCCCCGTGCTAATATCGCGTCTCAGAGAGTTCTCACGTCCTCGTGCCCCACGACTCAGAGATTGCCTCTTTTGTGAGTCCCACGACCCCGAGTCCACCGTCCCCCAGTCCACACGTCCCTGATTCACGAATCCAGCATCACAGTCCCCGTCCCACATTTAGTCACAGCCCACTCTTCACTTCTTATTTACACTAACACTCCACTAAATGTTACAAACTGACAGCCACTTAAATTAAATGGACCGTGGCGCCGCCATTTTGGGTAACGCAATATTGGACCTTCTCCTCCCTTTTATTAAAGCTGAGTGCTTGACTCGAGGATACGTTGAAGACAGAGAGAAACAGGATGTTTTAAGGCTGAGTGCTGTAACATTGGCATATTTTGTTTTGTTCCATCTGACTTTGAAAATCATGTTCGTGACTTTTTAGTATACCCCTATTCGATTGATAGAAGTTTATGCAGCGTACTCAGTCGACTCTTACCAATGTCGTGTTAATGTTTTACAAAATCTGACCACCGGTAAGCCATAGAGTAGGCCATAGGGTAGGCCACACGGTAGGCCATGGCCTACACCATGGCCTAGGCCATGTGGCCTACCCCACGTTTTGTCCACACCCACACCAGATTAGCTGCATCCTTACAAGTGTTTGTGTTGCCGAAATTGAGCATGTGGATGTTGAACAAAAGGAGAAATTATTTGCACCAAGGTATGTAATCTACTTTGAATAGTAATTCCATCAGTAATTTTGACATTTGAATTCAAAGAAACTGCTGTAAAGTTCCAAGTTCCACTATAAGTTTGATAAAAGTATATTTGATTTGGTGATACCATGTTCAGTAGAATCTACAGGACAATTTAATCTTTGGTAGAAAGGCAGTAGTTTAAAAGTAGACACAAGTTTATATTGGACTTAAAAATTCAACTGTAGTCATGGTTGTTTGTATACATGTACATGCATTCAAAATAACTCTTTTAAATTTAACACATATTGCAGGACCTAGATGATTAAGGGGAAAAAATCCTCAGATCAGTGCAATCATTTGAGGGCTATGAGGACATGCAGACAAGAGTACCGGTAAGTTAACCATCTCCAAAATAATAATGTAGCATTTACTCTTTGGCAAGAGAGTAATTACAAATTGAGAATTCAGAACAGCAGTTACGTCTGTTATTATTATTATCTGGAGTTATTATTATCTGGAGCTTGTCTCTTATTAGAATGGCCCCGGACTGTAAGCAAGCATGATGATGATGCACAGAGGGTGTCGCTTACATGTACTAGAGCTTTAAAATTAAGCTTGGGAAATGTACCAACCACTACCAGTGTTGTAGTGATAATGCTTAACATTGTTTATTTGTCACAGAAGCCATTCGCAAAATATCATTGAAATGTGCGAATTACTGCCATTAATGTTATTCATTAGTCTTAACTTGTAAAACTTAAATTTAAAGAAAATGAAAACACAGATACATTTAGTACATGTACATTGGCTATTCCTTGGTATGTCTTTCTTTTTTCTGTTAATTAAAAGAATGCAGACTTCTGGCAGTATATCCTAGTGGGTCTATATTGCATTTTCTGTAGTGATCAATTGTAGTAGCTAAATTTAAATTAATAACCATTCCAACAAACTTTTAGTTTTTGGACCTCCCTGAAAACCACTTCAGTAAGTGGAGCCTCCTGTGTAAAGATTGTTGTTGTAACTGCAGCTGCTGCTGCTGCTGCTGCTGCTGCTGCTACTACCACTACTACCACAGGGCTGCAAATTGATTGAATCTAAATTCTTCGGCGAGATTCGTAGTTTGAATATTAAGTCATTTGTTTAATCGACGTTGTCTTTGGCGTTGTTGCCGTTGCTGCTTAAACTGCTTTTGGCTAGTTGGGCAGCGAGCGTCTGCCCGCACTTTCGACCATTTATTTGTTCAGTTGCCTAGGTTGTGTTTGGGTGTTTGTTTGCTTTGCACTCGTTCGTCTAAACATTTCTCTACCGTTCATTCAGTTATTATTGTTTGTTCAGGAAACATCCGTCTCTTATTCAAACTCCTATCAAAGTTTCGAATTGCATTAAAACATACCGAAAGCCGAAGCTCTTTTGCTCAGTTGTAATCAAAATATCAAAGAGCTAGGACATCCCCTCAGCGTTGGAGGTTTTCCTTTGCTTTAAAACGAAACGAAATGACAAACAGATCGTCCACGAAAACATCCATGCAACGCGCGAGTAATAGCCGCGGAAGAAATGGGTACAATGTCAAAAAATAACTTTAGAAGGATTATCTTGGGTACAAGACCTAGATGGAGGACGCGCTCCTATATTTATAATCTCTTGACCTTAACAGATGGTCGGGTAACGGGCACTGAGCGAGCAGCGCTTCCAAAACGTTTCACCATATATGGATTTTCCCCTGCTTGGTGCACGGGAAATGGCTTCGTTCTGAAGTTGTCATGGGCTGGATTCTCTCTTCTTACTACCATTTGACGTTTTAAAGACCTTTTCAGCCTCATGTTTTGTCTCTCTTCTGGTATATATGCTTCGTATACTTCATTGGATCACTGGATAATATAACTCGAGAGTTTTCATTAGCTTAGCTATCATGGTGCATGAGCCATTTCTCGGAACAGATAATGTCCGCGAACAAATATCTCAGCATATTTTTGCGCCAAATGAAGGCTATTGTTTATATATCCGATGAGAGCTCGTGGAGTAACTGTTAATTGACGTGTTAATCTAGGATCAAACCATTATCTCTGAAATATTTTAAAGTAAAGTAATGACTATTGAATTTGAATGCTGCATTGTTACATTTACTCACATGCTGTACAGAGCCGTAAGTTGAATTCAGAAAAAATAATGCGAACTTAATTTTACTCCTTCATACAAGGAGTTTTAGGCGTATTTACCCTTCAGTTTTAAGATACAGATTATCTTAAACTGGCTTTGCAAATGGATTTGCCAGCGGGCCCGAAAAAAATTCCTGTTCTTTCGAGAAACGAGCCCCTGATCTGAGCGGAGTCTTCTAGTGCCGCGCAGCTACTTATCTTCCATATTAACAAAGTGGCATTGGCATTTAAACTGAGTCTTGATGGTTGTTGCTAACGTTTTAGAAAGCTACCGCTGGCGGTTTTTTCAGACCTTGTTTTCTAAGATAATAAGCGATTGGGCCTCGCTGCGAAAAGAGGATTTATAACAACAAACTTTTGTCTACATTATGTCTTCATCCACTTGTAAACAAATCCCTAACCAGAAAGCAAGCCAAAAAAACACACACAAAAAAACACATCAGCGGTGAACAACACAACGTACAGTAAACAAGCTAATATTAGACAGGGGAAGTTGTAAAAAGTTACACAAAAAGTATAGGTTTGCCGACCCGGTTTTCATAACTTTAGGTATATGTGTAAAATGATGTAAAATGGTTTTTTCAGACAATTTGTTCGACTTAAGTGGTCACGTGATTGACCACGCTAAACTTGGATCCTAAAAATGTTTTATTTTTTGGTGATTATTTCCTATTTTGCCTAGTCCCAGCCCCTCTCCAATGAATATACGTTATAATTGAAACAAAAGAAATAAATCTATCAAACCCCGATTAATTCTCTGAACTTGGTGGTTATAGCCATTCCTTTAGATCAAAATGAGTCAAGGATTACAGCTGCAAATTTTCGTAAATTTGGATCCAAATTTCTATAAACAAGTGGGTCTGGCAAGTCATGTGACCAAGGAGCAAAGTTCTTAAAACCAAAAAATAAAAAGGTTCTTTCAAATACTCTACCCTATGCCGCAATTTTATAAGCGAAAGCTTCAATATATTTTAAATTAGACCACCCCCTCCAAAATATAGCGAGACCCATTCCTTAATTCACTTGAGGAGAATATTTAGCAATTATTGAACATAAGGCTGAGTAGGATATCAAGAATTCTGCAGATCGAGGAGGGTGTTATCCACAGAGGCCGAAGGCCGAGGTGGATAATATCCTCCGAGATCTGCAGAATTCTTCATATCCTACGAAAGCCGAATTCAATAATTGCTTTATGATTCATTCAAAATATTTCCCCGTTCTTAAAGGAGTTTTGCCATGCCGCTCTTTGTTTTTCCGCTCACCAAAAATAACACAACCCAATCCCCAGGTTTTGTCGGTCAACGGTTCAATAATCTGCAGCAGGCTGCACTTTTGACGTCATTTTGACGTCATCGGTTCAATAATTTGCAGTGGGCTGCACTTTTGACGCCATTGGTTCAATAGTTGGTCAACAGCAGCTGGCTATGGTGAATTATGGGTGTGGTTTTAACCAATCAGAAACGGGGAAATATGTTGAATGAATAATAAAATACGATATTGGACGATGCAGGCTCTGCGAGTCGTAATTTTTCCTAACTGCATACTCATTACCACATCGCGGTAGACTAAGTTATGGAGGAGTCCGTGACTACTGTGGCAGCTGAGATATACAGCGAGAAACGAGGATAGCACCGTCAACCGGCACCAGGGGAGGAGGGTGGGGCGCCATAAACTTCCTACACCGGAACGCCGGCAAAATGACAACGATCAAGGCAAAACCCGGGAATTTAAAGACAGAGCCCGCGAAGCATCATGCCCGCCCTCGGGAATAAACTGCATGGTGGAATTTGAAGGATCAAACAAAATCCCGCGATGTGCTAATTATGTATGCAGTGAGAATAGTAATAAGTTTGTCCCATCTCAGAGCCTTACATGATGCTCTCCGACAACCTTTTTTTAAGGCGATCAATATCTAAAAGTAAACAGACTTACTGCTAAACGCCACCGAAACCAGCTATAGGTGAGCACTGATTTCAAATAACTGCCACTTGTATTAAAGAGAGAATTGTGGGTAGGGACGAAAAATAGGGACAGGGCGAAGTGGGGGGGAGGGGGTTGGTAATTATGTCTACATCCACTTCTACACAAATCCCTAAAAATAACCGACATCAGCCGTGAACAACACAGTAAACAAGCTAATATTAGACAGGAGAAGTTGTGAATAGTTACACAAAAAGTTAGGTTTGCCGACCCGGTTTTCAGAACTTCAGGTATAAATTAAGTAGCAATGAAAGAAGAAAAAATTCACACGTATAGTATATTATAATGATAAAGTGGCCGGGAGACCGAAATTAAATTAGGACCGAAGCTTATGTGTGATTCGGTCTCCCCATTAAGTTACTTAGATGTCATTAGTTAATTACCACTGATTTACATAATTTACATGGCGGGAAAAACTGGCCGTATTATTCATAATTTTTAGTGATTTTGTATTTAAATATTTTCTTAAAAGTATAAATTGAGTTTAAACAGTTAACACTTCAGTTACCAAGACGTTATAGTTGGTGTGCTTTCAAGATCTTGCTCCTTGCTTAACTATTTTCTGCTTGTTGCAAGAATCTATTTGTGGGATTGTGGAAGAAACCAGATTCATCCAAACATCAATGGTTTTGAAGCTAAAATTTTAATTAAATATGAAAAAGAAAATTATATTGGACGCGTCAATAAAAAGATGGAATTTTTGAGGGTGAAATGGGCGAATTTTCAATTTAGTTAGTTTCAGCTTAGTTGTTAAAATGTAATGTAAATACAAAATATTGCAATGTAAGATGGATTATTAGTGATAGTGTACAGCTGTAGTGAAATCAGGAATATATTGTTAGTGTTGTATTTTGTATTTTGCTTTTATGTTTTTGTAACTTAGGTAGCGTTTACGTATTGTAATATTTGGTTGTGATGTGTAAGTCTAATAAAATGAAGTATTTTCTGAAAAAAAAAAAAAAAAGTTAACACTTCAGTTTTTCAGTGAATAGTTTGATTGTTACTGCATTACCAGTGCGTTTAGCACAAATAATAAACAGAAGACACTACTTAAAGTGCCACTAACCCCAAAATTTTTTCCTTTTAATAAAATCTACTAGTTTCCCTGCTTTCATCAGCGAAACAATTATCTCGATTGATAAATCATTGCGTTTCTACAGGCGTTTGACTTCGTAATTTCTATGTTCACGACCGCGCAAAGTGGGATCTGGGTCGGGCTACTAGTAGTAGTATTCAAAGAAAACATTGTTATTCCCGAAATGACGTCAGAAGCCAACTCGTCCCATTCTCCGCTATTCCTCGGTGGTGAACATGGAAAAATTATAAACTTTGAAAATTCGTAGAAAATTAACAAAAATAGCTAAACGATAATTTTTTCGCAGTGGTGATCAGGAGAAAAAGGAAATTTATATTAGCGAAAAAAGTTTTGGGGGGTTAGTGGCACTTTAAGGGAGTGCTATGGGACTTGAACTAGCGTCAGTTAGTGCCGACTTGATGAGCTACATGAACTAACATAAAGAAGAAAGAACTACCGTGACTAGTGTTACTGCCCCTTTCACGGGTGGGATTTTTGTTAAGCAACTTTACTTAGTTCTTACCTTTTCCTCGTAAATCGTAGAATTCGTAATAGCTGTCACAGTTAAAGCAACATTCCACCCAAGGAAACTTCTCACTGGACGACGGTGGAGAGTCTTTACCTGTGATAGACTGAGGTGGGCTAGGTGGTGCAGGAGGCGCGCTAAAAATTGACAAAATTATTTTGCAGCATGTCAGAGAGTCTTCCACTATTGTATTTCTCCAACTCTCAAGAAACGGTCGTTTCTATGCCTTTTCTATGCTGAGCGCGCGGTTATCAAATCGTTGAGAACAATTCAGACAATGAAACAGTGCTGGGCAGTAGTTGGAAGCTGGAAAAAGCCGCCGAACATTCGATTGACAGCAGCAAAAAACGCGATTGAGCTTTGAATTTTGGAGTCCGCATGTTATTGAAAGGCACATTAAATAGTAGCGCTTTGAGTTTAACTGAATTGCAGCTGTCTCCTCGGATTGCACACTCCCGTAACCGGAGAATACGTTCGTTCTTCTTGGAAGTGTACGATTCGAGGAGATGGCTTAAATTCCGGCTGTCTATTTATTCAAAGATCTTATTACGATAATAATAATAATAATAATTGTCTTCTCTAGGGTCTGTAATTTCAGGAGATAATGTGAACTAATTCTCATTGAAAACATTTAACAATAAAAAATTGCGACAAAATATTTCGTGTATTTTTGAGGAAGCTTGTATCCCCATAGGCCGTCGAAAAGTATACACCGATCGCAGAGTTTTTATGTTATCAGCCAAAGCAGTAGAAATGCAAATCCTTAAATGTGAATTCAGTCATGATCTCAGACACAAGATTGGCGCGACACTACAACCCGTATTTATTAGCAGAAAATTGGGACAAGACTTCAAGCCCAGAGAAATCAAGCCTCCAATCGTAAATCAACAATGCGTTGTTTACTCTTTAACATGTAATCTGTGTGGTTCAGATTATGTCAGCTATACAGCTCGACACCTTCACCAAAACTCTGCGCTTGGTAAACACTTTTCGACAGCCCATGGGAATGCAAACCCCCTCAACGCCAGAAAGTAAATTCCGCACCATAAAAAATAGTCAAGGGAAAGTTGACTGTCTTGTGTACGAGATGCTATTCATCAAAGAGCGCATTCCTAGTCTCAACACACAGACTGATTTTATTCATGCAAAACTCTTTGTCTTATTTTGTATTTAAACATTTGTTATCATTCATTGTTTGACTTGACAATGACGTTAATCAAACATCTAAACGTCGTCAAAAACTATTAATATGCTTTAACGAAATATTTAATCGCAATTTTTTTTTTATTGTTAAATAATTTCTTACTCAATTTAAACTCAAATCATATTCTTTTCAATTCCAAAACATTGAATAGGTGTTTCTAGGTTCACTTTAGTTTCTTATTTCCGCACAAATGTCGAAAGAGATCTGGGAACGAGGCAACGTTAAAGGGAATAGGCTAGTTTCGAATTGTGCAGAAACAAAAGAACAGAGTCGAGGTTCAGGGGAATAATTAGCATTTTGTATTGTTCAAAACAAAGGAAAATGCAAATTATTCCCCTGAACCTCGACTCTGTTCTTTTGTTGCTGCACAAGTCGAAACTAGCTTATTGTGAGACGAGTAGACCAGTCCGGGCCACAACCAGAACTGGATATAAAAT
>JAHPZR010002169.1:62500-77661 GCA_019787425.1 Platygyra sinensis
AAATAAGGCAAGGTGAGTTCATTTACTTAGTTTTATTCCAAAAAAGTAACATTTTATTTCATTGTGCGATTTTATCCTTCGTTATTTTAAATTCCATACAATGCCTTGTAGAGCGCTCAAATTCTCAACGGACCAATATGTAACACAACACCGCGCACGTAAGACAGTCACGTCTCACTCGATAGGCGTACATAAATCATTAATATTTGATCGATTCCTCGAATCGTGAGTTTGGGACGCCTGTGTGAGGACATAGGGATATCAAACAAACATCACCCGATTTTTGCATGCAACATGTAAAATATAATTTTCTGTGGTGTCCAGAAAGGTATTTTAAACAGCTATTATGTGAACCAGAGAAAGGTACATGCCAGGAAACCAAGGAAAGATACAAATAGATTGTTTTAGCCGGAGTCCGGTAAGATTTGCATTGTTTCGTTCCCCATTGAAAATCGTGTCAGTGACTTTTGGGATGCCCCTGTTCGATTGATAGAGGTTTATGCAGCGTACTCAGTCGACTCTTACAAATGTCGTGTTAATGTTTCACAAAATCTAACCACCGGTAAGCCATAGAGTAGGCCATAAGGTAGGCCACAGGGTAGGCCATGGCCTACACCATGGCCTAGGCCATGTGGCCTACCCCACGTTTTGTCCACACCCATCTGGTGTTGCATGTTGCACGTTTGGAAGCACAGCACTATGTGAGGAAGTCTTGCACTAAAACGAAAATACCACCAAATTCAAGGAAATTGTATGCAGATTTCGCACTAATTTTTTGAAAGACGGAAAAAATTGCTACGTACCTTATTTCTTTGGATGTTTGGTGCCTTGTCAGGAAGATTCTTGCCCTAAAACACACCCAATTTCAACGGTTTTACGTATAAAACCGCGTGAAATCCTTTTCAGACGCCATTTGTTTCACACTCCGTGCTTTCTTTATTATTCAAAGAGAAGGTTCCCAAAGTACTGTGGGAAAAGAGCAATGCAAGGCCGAGAAAAGAGCCGAGATATGTCCACCTATCGCGTCCCTACGTGTGGACGCCATTTTGTGAAGTTCGATGACGTCACTATATATCCAGTTCTGGTTGTGGCCCGGACTGTAGACATAACGTTTTCGGTCAACAATCTGCGAACTGCAGGACTAGATGGTGGCTTGGAGCCTAATGTTTAGAACTGGTGTTAGAATAATTGCTTTTAAAAAAATCCAGCTTACAATTTGAGCAAGATAAAACATAACAAAGGATTTACCTTGGGGCCACAATTTCCGGAACGCTGAAAAACTTAAATTTAAAGAAAATGAAAACACAGATACATTTAGTACATGTACATTGGCTATTCCTTGGTATGTCTTTCTTTTTTCTGTTAATTAAAAGAATGCAGACTTCTGGCAGTATATCCTAGTGGGTCTATATTGCATTTTCTGTAGTGATCAAATGCAGTAGCTAAATTTAAATTAATAACCATTCCAACAAACTTTTAGTTTTTGGACCTCCCTGAAAACCACTTCAGTAAGTGGAGCCTCCTGTGTAAAGATTGTTGTTGTTACTGCAGCTGCTGCTGCTGCTGCTACTACCACTACTACCACAGGGCTGCAAATAACAGTCAGTCATCGGACAATTGCCAACCCATATTTCCCCATGTCAGACATGTCCAGCCGAATTTTTCCTCTGGGACAAACATATATGTTGCGATGAATCAAATTAACAAATTGACGTCAGTTTTTTATGCGTCTGTCCTGTTATTGATCATGAATTTTGTCATAACATTGTCAAAGTAGCTGCGGATCCATGAGGCGATAGCCAAGTGGATCCGCAGACTACTTTGACAATGTTATGATGAAATTCATTGTCAATAACAGGACAGACGCATTAAAAACTGACATCAAATTGTTTTTTTACGATAACAAATTGTCGAATTTCCCGGTCTCGCTCGCTGACGCGTCGCATGAATTTCTAATTCATGTGTCTGTCCGCATATTGACAATAAAATTTAACCAATAATCGCGCGTGAATTGCTGCAGTTATCTTAAAAAATGAAATTTAACATGTGTTCTCTTACCAATTTCTGTTTTGTCTTTGTTCAACCATAGTGGAGTCTTGGTCAGGCATAACTTATTTTTGTGAAGAAAGATAATTATTTGTAGCCTTGTACTACTACTCCTTCTGCTGCAGCTGTTGTTGTTGTCATCATCATTATTATTGTTGTTTTTTGTTGCTGTTATTTTTATTGTTATTATTATTATCATCTTACATGCTAATGCTTTAATTTAATTCCTTATTCCCTTTAGGTTATGACATGGAAGAATTACAGAAAGTGTGAAGGAAGATAAACCTATGATTTTTGATTTGAATGCATGATTTCATTATTATGTCAACACATAATCACATCATTTTTCAAAAATTAAGTTTGAGGAGTATTTTTAATAGACCCATGAAAAGCATGTTAATGTTGATCTTGACCTTGAATATTAAATGACTGTCATGCAGTTTGTATTGAATTCTTATTATTTTGTGAGGCCAGACCCCAAGTAAATATGGACTGACTTCATTAATTTATTACTTACAATACCCTTTCGATGAGACCATTTTTCTTTTAATTATTCTGGTAGTTCTTTCAGTGTTCCAATGTTTATTCAAGGTTCCTTTGAAAGCAGTACTGCTCAGTACTATGCAACTGGTTATTACCACATAATCACATCATACAACTTTGCAGACATGCATCTCCATCACCCATCAAGAAGGAGTATTGATTGGTGACATCAAAGACTGGCTGAGACAAGTCAGAAACTTGTTGCTGTATTTAAATCTCACATCAGTAGATAAGTAACAGCACATAAAAATAATCAATGTTCTGGGAACAATCCTTTAGTGGTACCTGATTTTTGTGACAGATAAATATTCCAAGACCTGTGATTTCCAGCCACACCACTACTGTTCACTGTAATATATTGGCCCAGTAAGAATACATATCTCCTAAATTACATGTTTTTTTTTTCCATTTTGCAATTGTTTGTGTATTAAGAACATAGAAGGAATAGGAATGACAGAAAAAAATAGCATCTTAGATGAAGGGTTACTTCAAATTAGTTTCACTTGGACAGAGACAACAGAACAAAACCAGCAGATGCTTATTTGTGAAAACAATATAGAATTATTTACGGATACCGTTCAAATGTTTCCATATTTTATATCGCATTGTAGCGTACCATATTAACAGGCAAACACTGGTTGCAAACGGGCTGAACTTTTCATATGTTCATGTCGAAACGGTATTATTATGCCGAACTGTTAACCATCAAACTACAGGGGTTTAAGCTTAATGTGCCAGTCCGCTAGGCCAAAATATCTTCTCTCACAACAAACAGAGACCAGTCCTAGACTTCAAATACTCATCCACTTTCGAGGGATCGCTTCTCAAACCATTTTCACCACATAATATTCCTCTTGGGGTGTTTTCCTCTTGATTTGCTTAGGTATCTTATGATGTTTATTAAAGCTTAGCGCAGAACTTAGCGAAAAGTCCACACGTTCCACTACACTGGTGACACGCGTACCCGGTTTGCACACAACGCTTGGTGAATCAACATTATCTTGATATCTGAGCATCGAATCCTTGGGCAGATAAATTGTCTCGATTAATCCGTCCTATAGGGTTGATTTTCATATATAGTTGTGCTTCGAAGTTCGAACATTCTGCGCCTCTCGCATGATCTCGAAGAGCGGGAGAGTTATTTACCTGGGACTTAGTCCTTTCGCGGCCAAGCCAATGTTTTGGTTTAGCCTGTTAGCCAATGAAATTACAGGAAATTTTATATCCAGTTCTGGTTGTGGCCCGGACTGGTCTACTCGTCTCACAATAAGCTAGTTTCGACTTGTGCAGCAACAAAAGAACAGAGTCGAGGTTCAGGGGAATAATTTGCATTTTCCTTTGTTTTGAACAATACAAAATGCTAATTATTCCCCTGAACCTCGACTCTGTTCTTTTGTTTCTGCACAATTCGAAACTAGCCTATTCCCTTTAACGTTGCCTCGTTCCCAGATCTCTTTCGACATTTGTGCGGAAATAAGAAACTAAAGTGAACCTAGAAACACCTATTCAATGTTTTGGAATTGAAAAGAATATGATTTGAGTTTAAATTGAGTAAGAAATTATTTAACAATAAAAAAAAATTGCGATTAAATATTTCGTTAAAGCATATTAATAGTTTTTGACGACGTTTAGATGTTTGATTAACGTCATTGTCAAGTCAAACAATGAATGATAACAAATGTTTAAATACAAAATAAGACAAAGAGTTTTGCATGAATAAAATCAGTCTGTGTGTTGAGACTAGGAATGCGCTCTTTGATGAATAGCATCTCGTACACAAGACAGTCAACTTTCCCTTGACTATTTTTTATGGTGCGGAATTTACTTTCTGGCGTTGAGGGGGTTTGCATTCCCATGGGCTGTCGAAAAGTGTTTACCAAGCGCAGAGTTTTGGTGAAGGTGTCGAGCTGTATAGCTGACATAATCTGAACCACACAGATTACATGTTAAAGAGTAAACAACGCATTGTTGATTTACGATTGGAGGCTTGATTTCTCTGGGCTTGAAGTCTTGTCCCAATTTTCTGCTAATAAATACGGGTTGTAGTGTCGCGCCAATCTTGTGTCTGAGATCATGACTGAATTCACATTTAAGGATTTGCATTTCTACTGCTTTGGCTGATAACATAAAAACTCTGCGATCGGTGTATACTTTTCGACGGCCTATGGGGATACAAGCTTCCTCAAAAATACACGAAATATTTTGTCGCAATTTTTTATTGTTAAATGTTTTCAATGAGAATTAGTTCACATTATCTCCTGAAATTACAGACCCTAGAGAAGACAATTATTATTATTATTATTATCGTAATAAGATCTTTGAATAAATAGACAGCCGGAATTTAAGCCATCTCCTCGAATCGTACACTTCCAAGAAGAACGAACGTATTCTCCGGTTACGGGAGTGTGCAATCCGAGGAGACAGCTGCAATTCAGTTAAACTCAAAGCGCTACTATTTAATGTGCCTTTCAATAACATGCGGACTCCAAAATTCAAAGCTCAATCGCGTTTTTTGCTGCTGTCAATCGAATGTTCGGCGGCTTTTTCCAGCTTCCAACTACTGCCCAGCACTGTTTCATTGTCTGAATTGTTCTCAACGATTTGATAACCGCGCGCTCAGCATAGAAAAGGCATAGAAACGACCGTTTCTTGAGAGTTGGAGAAATACAATAGTGGAAGACTCTCTGACATGCTGCAAAATAATTTTGTCAATTTTTAGCGCGCCTCCTGCACCACCTAGCCCACCTCAGTCTATCACAGGTAAAGACTCTCCACCGTCGTCCAGTGAGAAGTTTCCTTGGGTGGAATGTTGCTTTAACTGTGACAGCTATTACGAATTCTACGATTTACGAGGAAAAGGTAAGAACTAAGTAAAGTTGCTTAACAAAAATCCCACCCGTGAAAGGGGCAGTAACACTAGTCACGGTAGTTCTTTCTTCTTTATGTTAGTTCATGTAGCTCATCAAGTCGGCACTAACTGACGCTAGTTCAAGTCCCATAGCACTCCCTTAAAGTGCCACTAACCCCCCAAAACTTTTTTCGCTAATATAAATTTCCTTTTTCTCCTGATCACCACTGCGAAAAAATTATCGTTTAGCTATTTTTGTTAATTTTCTACGAATTTTCAAAGTTTATAATTTTTCCATGTTCACCACCGAGGAATAGCGGAGAATGGGACGAGTTGGCTTCTGACGTCATTTCGGGAATAACAATGTTTTCTTTGAATACTACTACTAGTAGCCCGACCCAGATCCCACTTTGCGCGGTCGTGAACATAGAAATTACGAAGTCAAACGCCTGTAGAAACGCAATGATTTATCAATCGAGATAATTGTTTCGCTGATGAAAGCAGGGAAACTAGTAGATTTTATTAAAAGGAAAAAATTTTTGGGGTTAGTGGCACTTTAAGTAGTGTCTTCTGTTTATTATTTGTGCTAAACGCACTGGTAATGCAGTAACAATCAAACTATTCACTGAAAAACTGAAGTGTTAACTTTTTTTTTTTTTTTTCAGAAAATACTTCATTTTATTAGACTTACACATCACAACCAAATATTACAATACGTAAACGCTACCTAAGTTACAAAAACATAAAAGCAAAATACAAAATACAACACTAACAATATATTCCTGATTTCACTACAGCTGTACACTATCACTAATAATCCATCTTACATTGCAATATTTTGTATTTACATTACATTTTAACAACTAAGCTGAAACTAACTAAATTGAAAATTCGCCCATTTCACCCTCAAAAATT
Source organism: Platygyra sinensis (assembly GCA_019787425.1). NCBI lineage: Eukaryota > Metazoa > Cnidaria > Anthozoa > Scleractinia > Merulinidae > Platygyra > Platygyra sinensis. The sequence goes on from JAHPZR010002169.1 coordinate 68,853, forward strand.
CCATCTTTTTATTGACGCGTCCAATATAATTTTCTTTTTCATATTTAATTAAAATTTTAGCTTCAAAACCATTGATGTTTGGATGAATCTGGTTTCTTCCACAATCCCACAAATAGATTCTTGCAACAAGCAGAAAATAGTTAAGCAAGGAGCAAGATCTTGAAAGCACACCAACTATAACGTCTTGGTAACTGAAGTGTTAACTGTTTAAACTCAATTTATACTTTTAAGAAAATATTTAAATACAAAATCACTAAAAATTATGAATAATACGGCCAGTTTTTCCCGCCATGTAAATTATGTAAATCAGTGGTAATTAACTAATGACATCTAAGTAACTTAATGGGGAGACCGAATCACACATAAGCTTCGGTCCTAATTTAATTTCGGTCTCCCGGCCACTTTATCATTATAATATACTATACGTGTGAATTTTTTCTTCTTTCATTGCTACTTAATTTATACCTGAAGTTCTGAAAACCGGGTCGGCAAACCTAACTTTTTGTGTAACTATTCACAACTTCTCCTGTCTAATATTAGCTTGTTTACTGTGTTGTTCACGGCTGATGTCGGTTATTTTTAGGGATTTGTGTAGAAGTGGATGTAGACATAATTACCAACCCCCTCCCCCCCACTTCGCCCTGTCCCTATTTTTCGTCCCTACCCACAATTCTCTCTTTAATACAAGTGGCAGTTATTTGAAATCAGTGCTCACCTATAGCTGGTTTCGGTGGCGTTTAGCAGTAAGTCTGTTTACTTTTAGATATTGATCGCCTTAAAAAAAGGTTGTCGGAGAGCATCATGTAAGGCTCTGAGATGGGACAAACTTATTACTATTCTCACTGCATACATAATTAGCACATCGCGGGATTTTGTTTGATCCTTCAAATTCCACCATGCAGTTTATTCCCGAGGGCGGGCATGATGCTTCGCGGGCTCTGTCTTTAAATTCCCGGGTTTTGCCTTGATCGTTGTCATTTTGCCGGCGTTCCGGTGTAGGAAGTTTATGGCGCCCCACCCTCCTCCCCTGGTGCCGGTTGACGGTGCTATCCTCGTTTCTCGCTGTATATCTCAGCTGCCACAGTAGTCACGGACTCCTCCCATAACTTAGTCTACCGCGATGTGGTAATGAGTATGCAGTTAGGAAAAATTACGACTCGCAGAGCCTGCATCGTCCAATATCGTATTTTATTATTCATTCAACATATTTCCCCGTTTCTGATTGGTTAAAACCACACCCATAATTCACCATAGCCAGCTGCTGTTGACCAACTATTGAACCAATGGCGTCAAAAGTGCAGCCCACTGCAAATTATTGAACCGATGACGTCAAAATGACGTCAAAAGTGCAGCCTGCTGCAGATTATTGAACCGTTGACCGACAAAACCTGGGGATTGGGTTGTGTTATTTTTGGTGAGCGGAAAAACAAAGAGCGGCATGGCAAAACTCCTTTAAGAACGGGGAAATATTTTGAATGAATCATAAAGCAATTATTGAATTCGGCTTTCGTAGGATATGAAGAATTCTGCAGATCTCGGAGGATATTATCCACCTCGGCCTTCGGCCTCTGTGGATAACACCCTCCTCGATCTGCAGAATTCTTGATATCCTACTCAGCCTTATGTTCAATAATTGCTAAATATTCTCCTCAAGTGAATTAAGGAATGGGTCTCGCTATATTTTGGAGGGGGTGGTCTAATTTAAAATATATTGAAGCTTTCGCTTATAAAATTGCGGCATAGGGTAGAGTATTTGAAAGAACCTTTTTATTTTTTGGTTTTAAGAACTTTGCTCCTTGGTCACATGACTTGCCAGACCCACTTGTTTATAGAAATTTGGATCCAAATTTACGAAAATTTGCAGCTGTAATCCTTGACTCATTTTGATCTAAAGGAATGGCTATAACCACCAAGTTCAGAGAATTAATCGGGGTTTGATAGATTTATTTCTTTTGTTTCAATTATAACGTATATTCATTGGAGAGGGGCTGGGACTAGGCAAAATAGGAAATAATCACCAAAAAATAAAACATTTTTAGGATCCAAGTTTAGCGTGGTCAATCACGTGACCACTTAAGTCGAACAAATTGTCTGAAAAAACCATTTTACATCATTTTACACATATACCTAAAGTTATGAAAACCGGGTCGGCAAACCTATACTTTTTGTGTAACTTTTTACAACTTCCCCTGTCTAATATTAGCTTGTTTACTGTACGTTGTGTTGTTCACCGCTGATGTGTTTTTTTGTGTGTGTTTTTTTGGCTTGCTTTCTGGTTAGGGATTTGTTTACAAGTGGATGAAGACATAATGTAGACAAAAGTTTGTTGTTATAAATCCTCTTTTCGCAGCGAGGCCCAATCGCTTATTATCTTAGAAAACAAGGTCTGAAAAAACCGCCAGCGGTAGCTTTCTAAAACGTTAGCAACAACCATCAAGACTCAGTTTAAATGCCAATGCCACTTTGTTAATATGGAAGATAAGTAGCTGCGCGGCACTAGAAGACTCCGCTCAGATCAGGGGCTCGTTTCTCGAAAGAACAGGAATTTTTTTCGGGCCCGCTGGCAAATCCATTTGCAAAGCCAGTTTAAGATAATCTGTATCTTAAAACTGAAGGGTAAATACGCCTAAAACTCCTTGTATGAAGGAGTAAAATTAAGTTCGCATTATTTTTTCTGAATTCAACTTACGGCTCTGTACAGCATGTGAGTAAATGTAACAATGCAGCATTCAAATTCAATAGTCATTACTTTACTTTAAAATATTTCAGAGATAATGGTTTGATCCTAGATTAACACGTCAATTAACAGTTACTCCACGAGCTCTCATCGGATATATAAACAATAGCCTTCATTTGGCGCAAAAATATGCTGAGATATTTGTTCGCGGACATTATCTGTTCCGAGAAATGGCTCATGCACCATGATAGCTAAGCTAATGAAAACTCTCGAGTTATATTATCCAGTGATCCAATGAAGTATACGAAGCATATATACCAGAAGAGAGACAAAACATGAGGCTGAAAAGGTCTTTAAAACGTCAAATGGTAGTAAGAAGAGAGAATCCAGCCCATGACAACTTCAGAACGAAGCCATTTCCCGTGCACCAAGCAGGGGAAAATCCATATATGGTGAAACGTTTTGGAAGCGCTGCTCGCTCAGTGCCCGTTACCCGACCATCTGTTAAGGTCAAGAGATTATAAATATAGGAGCGCGTCCTCCATCTAGGTCTTGTACCCAAGATAATCCTTCTAAAGTTATTTTTTGACATTGTACCCATTTCTTCCGCGGCTATTACTCGCGCGTTGCATGGATGTTTTCGTGGACGATCTGTTTGTCATTTCGTTTCGTTTTAAAGCAAAGGAAAACCTCCAACGCTGAGGGGATGTCCTAGCTCTTTGATATTTTGATTACAACTGAGCAAAAGAGCTTCGGCTTTCGGTATGTTTTAATGCAATTCGAAACTTTGATAGGAGTTTGAATAAGAGACGGATGTTTCCTGAACAAACAATAATAACTGAATGAACGGTAGAGAAATGTTTAGACGAACGAGTGCAAAGCAAACAAACACCCAAACACAACCTAGGCAACTGAACAAATAAATGGTCGAAAGTGCGGGCAGACGCTCGCTGCCCAACTAGCCAAAAGCAGTTTAAGCAGCAACGGCAACAACGCCAAAGACAACGTCGATTAAACAAATGACTTAATATTCAAACTACGAATCTCGCCGAAGAATTTAGATTCAATCAATTTGCAGCCCTGTGGTAGTAGTGGTAGTAGCAGCAGCAGCAGCAGCAGCAGCAGCAGCTGCAGTTACAACAACAATCTTTACACAGGAGGCTCCACTTACTGAAGTGGTTTTCAGGGAGGTCCAAAAACTAAAAGTTTGTTGGAATGGTTATTAATTTAAATTTAGCTACTACAATTGATCACTACAGAAAATGCAATATAGACCCACTAGGATATACTGCCAGAAGTCTGCATTCTTTTAATTAACAGAAAAAAGAAAGACATACCAAGGAATAGCCAATGTACATGTACTAAATGTATCTGTGTTTTCATTTTCTTTAAATTTAAGTTTTACAAGTTAAGACTAATGAATAACATTAATGGCAGTAATTCGCACATTTCAATGATATTTTGCGAATGGCTTCTGTGACAAATAAACAATGTTAAGCATTATCACTACAACACTGGTAGTGGTTGGTACATTTCCCAAGCTTAATTTTAAAGCTCTAGTACATGTAAGCGACACCCTCTGTGCATCATCATCATGCTTGCTTACAGTCCGGGGCCATTCTAATAAGAGACAAGCTCCAGATAATAATAACTCCAGATAATAATAATAACAGACGTAACTGCTGTTCTGAATTCTCAATTTGTAATTACTCTCTTGCCAAAGAGTAAATGCTACATTATTATTTTGGAGATGGTTAACTTACCGGTACTCTTGTCTGCATGTCCTCATAGCCCTCAAATGATTGCACTGATCTGAGGATTTTTTCCCCTTAATCATCTAGGTCCTGCAATATGTGTTAAATTTAAAAGAGTTATTTTGAATGCATGTACATGTATACAAACAACCATGACTACAGTTGAATTTTTAAGTCCAATATAAACTTGTGTCTACTTTTAAACTACTGCCTTTCTACCAAAGATTAAATTGTCCTGTAGATTCTACTGAACATGGTATCACCAAATCAAATATACTTTTATCAAACTTATAGTGGAACTTGGAACTTTACAGCAGTTTCTTTGAATTCAAATGTCAAAATTACTGATGGAATTACTATTCAAAGTAGATTACATACCTTGGTGCAAATAATTTCTCCTTTTGTTCAACATCCACATGCTCAATTTCGGCAACACAAACACTTGTAAGGATGCAGCTAATCTGGTGTGGGTGTGGACAAAACGTGGGGTAGGCCACATGGCCTAGGCCATGGTGTAGGCCATGGCCTACCGTGTGGCCTACCCTATGGCCTACTCTATGGCTTACCGGTGGTCAGATTTTGTAAAACATTAACACGACATTGGTAAGAGTCGACTGAGTACGCTGCATAAACTTCTATCAATCGAATAGGGGTATACTAAAAAGTCACGAACATGATTTTCAAAGTCAGATGGAACAAAACAAAATATGCCAATGTTACAGCACTCAGCCTTAAAACATCCTGTTTCTCTCTGTCTTCAACGTATCCTCGAGTCAAGCACTCAGCTTTAATAAAAGGGAGGAGAAGGTCCAATATTGCGTTACCCAAAATGGCGGCGCCACGGTCCATTTAATTTAAGTGGCTGTCAGTTTGTAACATTTAGTGGAGTGTTAGTGTAAATAAGAAGTGAAGAGTGGGCTGTGACTAAATGTGGGACGGGGACTGTGATGCTGGATTCGTGAATCAGGGACGTGTGGACTGGGGGACGGTGGACTCGGGGTCGTGGGACTCACAAAAGAGGCAATCTCTGAGTCGTGGGGCACGAGGACGTGAGAACTCTCTGAGACGCGATACCGTTAGCACGGGGCAGATAAGGCCCCGGCCACAACGTATCCAGATATTTTTGAATCTGCAACTTTTTCTTTCCGGATTCAAAAATTCCCCGTCCACACGTTAACGGATGCGTAGCGGATTTATTATTTTCCACTCTGGAGAGCGGATTTAAAAATATTCGGATTCGTCGTATACGTGTGGAGGGAAGCCGTATCCGAGACGAAAAAGTTCAAAAATATCCAGATACTTGTGGACGGAGCCTAAGTGAGGCATCACTCCTTCTGCAACCCTCACCCCCTTAAAATATCTTGGATCACCCCCGCAACCTTTGCTTGCTAACGAAATTTGTGTTGGCTAGTAATAATAATTTACTAATTTTCGATTTCCTTTTCAGCGTTCCGGAAATTGTGGCCCCAAGGTAAATCCTTTGTTATGTTTTATCTTGCTCAAATTGTAAGCTGGATTTTTTTAAAAGCAATTATTCTAACACCAGTTCTAAACATTAGGCTCCAAGCCACCATCTAGTCCTGCAGTTCGCAGATTGTTGACCGAAAACGTTATGTCTACAGTCCGGGCCACAACCAGAACTGGATATATAGTGACGTCATCGAACTTCACAAAATGGCGTCCACACGTAGGGACGCGATAGGTGGACATATCTCGGCTCTTTTCTCGGCCTTGCATTGCTCTTTTCCCACAGTACTTTGGGAACCTTCTCTTTGAATAATAAAGAAAGCACGGAGTGTGAAACAAATGGCGTCTGAAAAGGATTTCACGCGGTTTTATACGTAAAACCGTTGAAATTGGGTGTGTTTTAGGGCAAGAATCTTCCTGACAAGGCACCAAACATCCAAAGAAATAAGGTACGTAGCAATTTTTTCCGTCTTTCAAAAAATTAGTGCGAAATCTGCATACAATTTCCTTGAATTTGGTGGTATTTTCGTTTTAGTGCAAGACTTCCTCACATAGTGCTGTGCTTCCAAACGTGCAACATGCAACACCAGATGGGTGTGGACAAAACGTGGGGTAGGCCACATGGCCTAGGCCATGGTGTAGGCCATGGCCTACCCTGTGGCCTACCTTATGGCCTACTCTATGGCTTACCGGTGGTTAGATTTTGTGAAACATTAACACGACATTTGTAAGAGTCGACTGAGTACGCTGCATAAACCTCTATCAATCGAACAGGGGCATCCCAAAAGTCACTGACACGATTTTCAATGGGGAACGAAACAATGCAAATCTTACCGGACTCCGGCTAAAACAATCTATTTGTATCTTTCCTTGGTTTCCTGGCATGTACCTTTCTCTGGTTCACATAATAGCTGTTTAAAATACCTTTCTGGACACCACAGAAAATTATATTTTACATGTTGCATGCAAAAATCGGGTGATGTTTGTTTGATATCCCTATGTCCTCACACAGGCGTCCCAAACTCACGATTCGAGGAATCGATCAAATATTAATGATTTATGTACGCCTATCGAGTGAGACGTGACTGTCTTACGTGCGCGGTGTTGTGTTACATATTGGTCCGTTGAGAATTTGAGCGCTCTACAAGGCATTGTATGGAATTTAAAATAACGAAGGATAAAATCGCACAATGAAATTAAATGTTACTTTTTTGGAATAAAACTAAGTAAATGAACTCACCTTGCCTTATTTCTGTTGTCCATTTGGCCTATTTCGTCGTTTTTGGGGGGTTTTCAGGTGTTTGTCTTAGCTTTCTATAGACGAAGTCAAGGCTGGACACTGCTGTTTCGAAAGACCTGATCCGAGAGGCCGTTTTCTCGCCGAAATTCGAATCCGCTGTTCGATTTTTCCCTCCAACGCAAAGAAGGATAGTCCATTGGTCCTCTTATCCGGTCGACTTGGAAAAATCTTCAAACTTTCCGCTCCAATTCGAACAATTTTTGTTTCACTGCTGGAGGTTTCAACTGTTCAACGCACCGTGTGACCATCCAACATACTACGCCACAGTTTGAAATCAACATTAGCGACCGCTCCTTCGTGACAAATGTGACTTACCAGACGGGTGCACAGTCTGGGGAGAGAATTGTATTTTAATGGAAATTTTTGACTGTGCACCCGTCTGGTAAGTCACATTTGTCACGAAGGAGCGGTCGCTAATGTTGATTTCAAACTGTGGCGTAGTATGTTGGATGGTCACACGGTGCGTTGAACAGTTGAAACCTCCAGCAGTGAAGCAAAAATTGTTCGAATTGGAGCGGAAAGTTTGAAGATTTTTCCAAGTCGACCGGATAAGAGGACCAATGGACTATCCTTCTTTGCGTTGGAGGGAAAAATCGAACAGCGGATTCGAATTTCGGCGAGAAAACGGCCTCTCGGATCAGGTCTTTCGAAACAGCAGTGTCCAGCCTTGACTTCGTCTATAGAAAGCTAAGACAAACACCTGAAAACCCCCCAAAAACGACGAAATAGGCCAAATGGACAACAGAAATAGGGCAAGGTGAGTTCATTTACTTAGTTTTATTTCAAAAAAGTAACATTTTATTTCATTGTGCGATTTTATCCTTCGTTATTTTAAATTCCATACAATGCCTTGTAGAGCGCTCAAATTCTCAACGGACCAATATGTAACACAACACCGCGCACGTAAGACAGTCACGTCTCACTCGATACGCGTACATAAATCATTAATATTTGATCGATTCCTCGAATCGTGAGTTTGGGACGCCTGTGGTCCTCATGCTAACGGTATCGCGTCTCAGAGAGTTCTCACGTCCTCGTGCCCCACGACTCAGAGATTGCCTCTTTTGTGAGTCCCACGACCCCGAGTCCACCGTCCCCCAGTCCACACGTCCCTGATTCACGAATCCAGCATCACAGTCCCCGTCCCACATTTAGTCACAGCCCACTCTTCACTTCTTATTTACACTAACACTCCACTAAATGTTACAAACTGACAGCCACTTAAATTAAATGGACCGTGGCGCCGCCATTTTGGGTAACGCAATATTGGACCTTCTCCTCCCTTTTATTAAAGCTGAGTGCTTGACTCGAGGATACGTTGAAGACAGAGAGAAACAGGGTGTTTTAAGGCTGAGTGCTGTAACATTGGCATATTTTGTTTTGTTCCATCTGACTTTGAAAATCATGTTCGTGACTTTTTAGTATACCCCTATTCGATTGATAGAAGTTTATGCAGCGTACTCAGTCGACTCTTACCAATGTCGTGTTAATGTTTTACAAAATCTGACCACCGGTAAGCCATAGAGTAGGCCATAGGGTAGGCCACACGGTAGGCCATGGCCTACACCATGGCCTAGGCCATGTGGCCTACCCCACGTTTTGTCCACACCC
>JAHPZR010002171.1:0-22500 GCA_019787425.1 Platygyra sinensis
AATTCACAGAAATTTCAGAATGTCAACCTTCCTCGAGTTATCGAGCATCAAAATCACGATTTTTCCCATACATTCACTGTAAATTTTGCCGTGTTTGCCCTACTACCAAGATGACGTCCGCGACCGTGAAACCTTCTATTCACGAACGACCTGCGAGGGCAGCCTGCGCTCTATTGTTGTTTGTCTCGCTGTATTCCACAGTGGTGTAACAATACTCTGGAGTGCTTATGAAGATGTTTCAGAAATGCATTAACCCTAGCAAGGAAATGAAACCACAAGAGACGCAAAAAAATATTCTCTTTCGATAACATTTAAACCAAAACCCCTGTGAACAGATCTTGTAAAAGATTAACCTGTCTTTCCAATGAGCTTCCTTATTATCGATATCTTGTATTAGTTTGCTGTGTCTGGCCGTCAATCTCTCGTGTTCAGTCTCCAATTCATCATACTCGCTTTGAAGCATGCTGCATTTCTCACTTGAAGGATAAAAGAGAGAAAATGCCGTTTCAATAAAGTCAAGTTTGAAATAAACGCCGGGGCGTTTTATCAAGAAAATTCAGTCTATTATATTGTTTTCTTTACAACTCTTGTATAATGGTCTACTATAGAATCTCGGTCAGTTCGTATTTGAATTTCGTGGCCTTTTGTCTTGACAATCCATCATTAAATACTATAAAAAGGCACAATCTATGATTTATCAAGAACGTTTTTTCTTAGCACCAAAGAACCAAGATTACTTACTTCGCTTCTTGCAGTTTACTCTTCATCTGTTCAATACCCTGCTCCAAACGTGTTCTACAGCGAAAGAAAAACATTTATTCAAATTCAAGCACAAGTAAAAATTCAAGGAAACCAGATACATATTAGAACATTCTGCTTGAACTTAAGTGAGCTGTGTGGCGACGATGTTATGACTTGTAATAAAGAAATAGAAAACACGTACCGTGTTTCTATCGAGTTATAGAACACGAGTGGAAGTTTGGGAGAACACGAGCCGCAGGCGAGTGTTTCCACAGCTTTTTCGAGTTCTCCCAAACTCTCACGAGTGTTTCTATAATTCGATAGAGACACGGAGTACATGTTTTTTTATTTCCTTTAGAAAACAACGCGACGATAAAAAGAAAACAACTTGTTAACTTTGACTATCAAAACGTAAATTCTCTTTGCTCGGGTCATCCTTACGTCAACAGCTCGTGCTAGTTCTCTGTCTCCATCGAGTTACAAGAACCAATCAGTGCGTATTTTCTTAGGACTGTTTTCTAATGAAGAATACAAACCTTTCGGCATTCTCCAGTTCAGGCGGCTGAGGGGCGGGTTTAGTCTTTTGTTGTTTAAGGACACTGTGGACACGAGTCTGAAAACACCAAGCAAAAAGCATTGGTACAAACTCGCATACAAGTCAATTTTAAATATATACCAACTAATCTGCACTCTCAACGCGCTCTATACAAAAAAGTCTATAGTATTAAACACCCTTTTCGAGAAGTCAATGTCATTAGACAACTATCTAAAACGAACGCCGTTATTTTTTTTAAGAGCTTGTTAGAGGCACAACAAATGGTATCTTCGGTAGACCTGATTATGGCAGAGTTCCCGATTCCAGGAGCTAAATGGGCCCGAGTTTGGTTAGAGAAGTATTGCTAAGCAAAAACACATGTTCGTATGACGTCACGCTGACGTGATAGAGTGTTAGCGGTGTTCCCGCTATTTTTTGTTAAATAATAAGAATTGTTGTACCTCCCAAATCAAATACGTTTTCCGACTGGAGGAAAACGTGTCACGTGCCGTTGGTGAAAACTAATCAACTCCCTCAGGCGAATAAAACTCACTACCTCACTGGGGAAACAACAACATGAACTTTAGACTCGCACGTGATCAGGTCGTGCTCCTTGAAACTGCGGCAAACTTGTGAACCAGTCGGCGTCAAGCAAACGATTTTTTGCAGTTTTACCCTCTACTTTTGAGTTGGCTGGTATAACAAAATACTCAATGACTGGCCCCGCGGGAAACAGTGAGAGACCGAGACCGAGGCGAATGGCCAGCCATTAAGTGGCTATTAAAAACTCTTCAACGTTACATAACGCTTGTTTACCATTTACTCAAGAATCCCGAATATTTCGTTAAGAATGAAAATGATGAGACAATTTTGGCTCGACCGACCGGGAAATTTTCGAAATAAACGGAACGTCAGTCTTGAAAGGTAGTCCAAAACCAAATTTCCGAGTGGAAAATGTGCGCACCATCTGCAATTCTTCGAAGTCTGATGAGATAGAACAGGTCCTAGTCTCATTCAGTAAATTGGGTCTTTTGTGTAAATGGTAAATGGCCAATCAGAACAGAACTTAGCATCAGGCATTTTCGCTTACCATTTGCACGCCTGTTGACGAACCAGTTTCTCTGTGTGAACGATAAAAAAACCAACAACCCTGTAACGTACCTTGTAGCTTTCAAACTCGGCCCGGGTGGCTTCATGGGCCAGTTTAGAGCTTTCCCATTCTGCCTTCATTTTAGTTAGCTTAGCCTCCAGTGTCTCTACACTGCGTTTGTTGCTCTCTGTCGATGAACGAAGCTGCGAAGAGAAAGATATTGATACTTGAGAATACTTTAAACCTCGTGCGTCACTAATTGCCAATTAACACACTACTTTTTAGCCACAAGTCTGCACACACAGCTTCATTGGTTTCTCTAGCATGACGAGATCGACTACATAAGAAACAATCTTCTTACTTGTTGCTGGTAGCTTTGGCTTTCGGCTGTTAAAGAAGACAACTCCACCTAGAAGATAACACAAAAAAGTAATTCAAAGGAAGAATTCCAGGATTACAATTATAACTTGTACGAATCGTGAATAATGGCTTTTCCATTGAAACTTGGATCTATGTGTTGGGTGACGAACCGTCGCTGTATCTCGCGGTATTTTTATGACTAAAGGAAGGAAAAGTAATCTAAATTCGTTTCTGAATGCTGAGTTCGTCTTGAAAGTGTCAAGAAAATCTAATACTTGTTGATCAGTTAATTAGGATGAGACCATTATTCCCAAATTATTATTAAAGTATGAGCCTGTTTAGCAAGTCTGAAAAGAGTTCTAAGAAAATCAGAAGTACTTAAAAGTAAAGCGGCGTAATAACCAAAATAAATATTCTGATTAGAATAAGAATTCAACTAAAATAACTAATAACCTTGTATTGCTCGGCCTGTTGAGTGGCGGATTCCAATTGTCCTTTCAACTGTGACTCTGTGACTTCTTGTTCTATTATCTAGAAAAACAGAAGCAACAGACTCGCATTTTGTCCAAAAGTCGAGGACGTTATACGAAGGCGTCACGCTGATACGTGACACTGCTGCGTCACGCTAAGCTGGGTCACTGTTTGATACATTCCATGCATGCACCTCCGAGACTGATCTAAACTTGACTTATAATCGATGGACGGATATAATCATCGTTTGCCCAGAAATACTCATATCTCTTGAATTTAAATATCTCAACTGTTCGTGTAACTGAACAACACAATGGATGAGGTCCAGGGGGAAAGAGGTCCAGGAGGGGAGGGAAGGGAAGGGAAATCTTAGTACCTGCTTCTTGGCTTCCGTGAGCTCTTTCTTTGTTTTCACCAGCATAGATTTCATTTTCAGCGCTCTCTCTTCAGCTTGTTGCCGTTGATTGTCAACCATTTCTAAACGCAAGCAAAATGGAAATCCTTAGCTAATTTCTAAGTATTTACGATATTGTGTTCTTCGACAGGCTCAGTCGAGTTATTCCGAGTTATTTTGGCCATCTACAAAATATCCTTTAAATTAAGGGAAACCTGAAATTAAAAGTTTACCAGGATAGAAAAACAGCAAAGAGATAATAATAAGCCATAAAGGAAAAAGGATGGTTAAGGATGGAGAAGATAAACACGGATTACAAACGACGAACTGGAAAACTCTGAGCTGAACTTTTCAAGATGCGCGAAGCATGACATAGCTGCTTTCAAGTGCGCTAAACGTATGCAATGAAGCATTTTCAATCTTGTTGGATTACAATTCATTTTATCTGTCCTCACCGATCTGTGTTTTGAAGTCGTCTGCTCTCTTGTCGACTCTAGACACCTCGTCCTGTGAATCTTGTAATGCCTTCTCTTTCTCCGCAAGTTTGGTTTGAAGCGCCTCCAAGGATTTCTGATAATCCTCCATTTCCAAGCTCATTAGGCTGCTTTGATTTGCCTCCTGGGATTTTAATAGAAAGAACGATTTGTCAGATGAGTGTTCTTACATCGAACTAAGCCTAGTATGTCATGCAGAGGTTTTTTCTGCGTGCCCACCAAATGGTTCTCGTGTTAAATTCCCCTGGGTAACATTGAGAGTGGAGGTGAGTTACAAAGTATAACTATAGGTTAAAGTCTCTCTGCAATAAGTTTCCAAGCGACCATTCTGATACACAAATGAATTCAGCCATCACTAGCCAAGAAACGCCTGTTATAGACAGGAGAAAGGAGAAAGTCAGTTCAATAAAAGGTAAGGTTTCTGTGTGTAAGAATATTGACTCTACTTATTGCTACGTCAGCATAGTCAATATAAATTGACATTTGCCGAGATATTACCGGCGAAGAAAAAAAGATCATTTCCAAGTTGAATAAACTCGGCATGAAGTAGCATCACACTTGAAAAAAGTAACTCACAAAGCTCTCTGTCTAAAGCTTTTGCATGTTCAAGTCACATTACAAACAGTTGTACCTTTTCAGCAGCTTCCAGTTGCCGTTTGGTTGTTTCCAGTTGATTTCTTGTTTCCTCGTGACGTCTTCGCTCTTCTTTCAAGTCTTCGTCTGCGTTTTCCAATTTACCCAAGAGCTGATAGACAAAAAAACACGCAAAGATTATAAATAGCTTTTCACACGCACTGCGTGCCTATATTTGCTAACAGAGGGAACTGGGGATGAGCCAAGTTTCTGTACCAACCTCCGAATTCTCCTTTTGTAGCTGATCTAAATCCGTTGTTGTCCCGGTAAGTTCTTTCTCAAGTTCACATCTTTCTTGTTTATTCCTGATACTCTCTGTTCTCAGTATCTGAGATGACAAAAGGTAGAATCAGGGTTACATATTAGTGCTCTCTCCTGGTATACCATGGAATATTCAACGAGTTAGGAAATACAGGTGACTCGTGGGATAATTCACGGTATACCACGAGAGAGCATTGCACAACTTTTTTATATCATGCCATAGAAAATAACAGTCGCTCGTTATCAAAATTTACTGGCGGGAATATAGGTAACAAATTTAATAACTCTGGGTTTTGCGCTTGCCTGGTCGCTAAACACGTAGCAATAGAGCACTTTTTCCGCGTTTACATAGCCTCATCTAAACAAGAAGAGGGGTGGGAAAATTAGAGACAGTTATGAAAAATCGAGACGAAGACGAGGGTTTGCATAACTTTCGAGAATTCTCCCAACCCTCCGAGAATTCTCCCAACCCTCCGAGTGTTAAGGGGAGGCTATGTAAACACAGACAAAGTGCTCTATTGCTTTTATAAAATAATTCTTAAAAATACTCGCAAATCTGAAACGTCATAACCGTGTTTACATACTCTCATCTAAACACACCTATCGATCAATGAGAGCGCGCGTAGCGGCTCAGTTATTTCATAAACATCACTGTGAATTACTTTCCCGCGCTTAACACTGGTGGCGTTTTTTTCCCGCGCTCACCGTTCTCAATGCACTGATGTTTTAAGGTGACACAAAAAAATAATTTGATGATTGTTACCTCAAGTTCTTTTAAAAATTCCTGAATCTGTGTGTTCAGCTTTTCTTGCTCAGCTTTCGAATCATTCCGCTCTCTTTCCACTACCTGTGAATTAGACAAAATCAAGTTCATAAAATTCATGCTGCTGAAAGGCTTACAGGATCCTATCAGATCTCAAACAAAAAAAGCAAGTTACCTTGAGCAGCGATTCATAATTTTTGCTCAAACTTTCATTTTCTGTTGACAATTTTTCTGCTTCTTGGCGGGTGTTTGCCAATTCCTGTTGGACCTGCGACACATTCTGGGTGGAGCTGGCTGAACTGCAAAGAAAGTTTAAAATATGAAAATCTGTCTTCACAGAAAAAAGACTTGCACGAAAAACGTTCACGAAAGTTTAAGTTGATGTTCGCGGTCCTTACTTTGGAAGTCGCGCAAAGATTTAATCCCACTAATGGTGTTAGCAGAGGAAGTGTTGCGTGACGGAAACCGACACATACAAAAAGTGACGAAGTCTTGGGTGTTCGAAATTCAGACACATAAAATGGCATACCTTGATTTCAATCGATATTAAAATCCATATATCAATCAACTTCAATTCCCACAATACACACGTTTCTGTGGCTTTCACGACTTGGATTTCTGATTTGGTTTCTGGCAGGTCGTTGAGAGTTCAAACTACTCCTTAGTTAACTGTTCCTTTCCCTCCACCCTCTTTTCGTTTTATCATTATTACTCTGCCTTTGCCGCTCAGTTTATCTAATATTTGGTTCATCTGTAGTTATTTAGTATGGAAAGCCCACGATACACAAGCCTCATGGTTTCTTCGGGTTTTCCTGCCATTTTTTTTTTTATCATATATCTGTAAACTTATATTGTATCATATCAAGGTGGCGAATAAAAAAAATAATAAAATTAAATAAAACTCTCTTTCCCTTCGGCTGCCTACGCTCGCGCGCTCTCATCAATTATCTACTATTCTCATTGATTTGAACCTACTTAATTGTTCATTAGTTTGGACACGAGCTTCCATTCGCCCCCTGCCTCGTTTTTGCCGACTACCATGTTCTTTCATCCACGTTAGACCCGGGCTAGTAAGTCCATCTCTCGTCAACTCTGAGCAACTTTGATCGTCCTTTAATTTAGTCTCTTCGATCTATTTTAAGACTAGCGTACAGAACAAGTGTGGCCCTGCCAATTAGTAAATGGCCTCTACACATGCAACACACATTAATCGTAAGTTTATGTTATTAGGAAGAGAAGGCAAGCATTTGACTTAATAGTCCCTTCATTTTGCTGCCTCTTTATTTAGTCAACAAGGCAACTTACTTTGTCTTCTCTGCTTCCAGTTCCTCTTGCAGTCTGGTAAGCTGAGTTTGCAGTTCCTGTAAAGTTCAAGCACGGAATATCAGATCACATTTAAGACTGATTTTCACCAAACAAATTGCATTACGCACTACGTCAGACTTCAAAAAATTTTGTTTTCTTATGTTTCACAAAAGAAAAATCACCTAAGTGTTACGCAAAACTCTTATTGTCATTGGCGTTACACTTAATTAAGTGAACGTCCTGGTCCATCAAGTAACCCTCCTGGGAGTCACGCATCACTACTCCTGATCCCACCTGGTATGACGCTTAGGGGCTGCGTGACAAGCTAAACGAGCTATTGCAAGAGAAGTCACTGGTTTAAAAAGCTGGTATACCTGATAATCATTGCTTTGTTTTAGAGTTTCTTCTTGCTGCTCAACAAATTTTGCATTCAATGTTTGAGCGTCTTCTGTCAGTTCTTGAATTGTGGAAATCAGTTCGTCTTTTTCATCCTTCCACTAGACATAAAAACAACAGAATCAATGAGGCGATCCCCGCATTTAATAACTCGATTCTCAAACTATCCACGAGAAACATGTACTAAAGACAAACCTGTTTCTTATGATTCTCCAGCTCTTTCTTCGCCTTTAAGGCGACTTGTTTGAACTTGTTCATTTTATCATCTTTTTCTTTATTTTCTTTCTCCAATGCATCTGTATAATGGAAAGAACCAACAAGTCAAATGAGGTTAAAGATAATGAACGTCGGCGTTTTAGCTGCAATTCACGTCAAGCTAAGAACGAACCCATAATGTTTTCAGTGAAGAAAACTACCCCATCCAAAATGTTAAATCTTTGACTGATGACTGATGGCAAAGCGCGGAAAGTCACCAGAGAAAGCGCGGGAAAGTGGCCTAAGCAAATTGTGGCCTATTTTAGGTGTAACATCTGGTTGGCTGAAAGGAGAGGGAAGTTCCTCTGATTGGATTGGATTGCAAAGCTAGTAGAGAAGAGAGACGCCACCTCGCAGAAAAAATCTATCATTAGGCTATTTCGTCTTGCTTGAATTCTACTCACATAGCAACGTAATTTGCTGAGCCATCGCACACTTTCTACCATTAGTGTGCAGTGGTTTAATGAGGCCAACAAAATGGCAACATTTTCTAGTTTCTCCGAAGTTTTTAAGGAACATTTAGACACAAATGGATGACAAGTTCTTGAATACACTAAAAGAAAGGCATTCACGGTTTCTTCAATTTGTTGAAGAAAACCCATAAGCACGCACAAACTGCAACATTCAAATGAGAATTCAGTCCGCGCAAGTTTTCTAAAGCGTGAAGTGTTATACAGTACTAAGACAAGCCATAGTTGGAAATCGTTGTCACTTTAAAGAAATTTCACTTATAATGCCACTAAATGCCACTTCTATGAGGCGATAGTTGATTCATGCATGCAACTTAATAGCTCACCTCGCGCTTCTCTGATTGTTTCCAATTCTTTTTGTAGTTCTTCTATCCTGTTTGTATATTGATAGACTTCTCGAACGCCTGTTTCCATCTCACTACTCAAGTTCGACATAGAATTTTGCACAGATTCCACTTCTGCTTGCTTTTCGCTTAGTTGAACCTCAAGATTTTTCATCTCCATAGTTTTCGCTTCCAGAGCTGCGTTCAGTGATTGAATACTCGCTTCAAGGGACGAGATTCGCGCCGCGTTTACCTCTACTGTCGCTTCATATTTCTGAAGTTTTTCATCTTTGTGTTCAATCGTTTGATTCATATCGGAAATTTCATTTTGCAATTTGCTCAATTCCAGTTGCAGCAGCTGAGAGCATTGAACGAGGAAAAAGAAAATTGTATCGCCGATGCGGAATCAAGAATGGAAGCTCAGCAACTGGAATTGAGCAAATTGCAAAATGAAATTTCTGATAAGAATCAAACGATTGAACACAAAGATGAAAAACTTCAGAAATATGAAGCGAGCAGTAGAGGAAAACGCGGCGCGAATCTCGTCCCTTGAAGCGAGTATTCAATCACTGAACGCAGCTCTGGAAGCGAAAACTATGGAGATGAAAAATCTTGAGGTTCAACTAAGCGAAAAGCAAGCAGAAGTGGAATCTGTGCAAAATTCTGTCGAACTTGAGTAGTGAGATGGAAACAGGCGTTCGAGAAGTCTATCAATATACAAACAGGATAGAAGAACTACAAAAAGAATTGGAAACAATCAGAGAGGCGCGAGGTGAGCAGTTACATGTATGAATCAACTATCGCCTCATAGAAGTGGCATTTAGTGGCATTATAATTGAACTTCTTTAAATTGACAACAATTTCCAACTATAGCTTGTCTTAGAACTGTATAACACTTCACGCTTTAGAGAACTTGTGCGGACTGAATTCTTATTTGAATTTTGCAGTTTGTGCGTGCTTATGGGTTTTCTTCAACAAGTTTGAGTTTTTTAAATTCAAGAAACCGTGAATGCCTTTCTTTTAGTGTATTCAAGAACTTGTCATCCATTTGTAGTCTAAATGTTCTTTAAAAACTTCGGAGAAACTAGAAAACATTGCCATTTTGCTGACCTCGTTAAACCACTGCACACTAATGGTAGAAAGTGTGCGATGGCTCAGCAAATTATGCTGCTATGTGAGTAGAATTCTAGCAAGACAAAATAGTCTAATGATAGATTTTTGCTGCGAGGTGGCGTCTCTCTTCTCTACTAGCTTTGGAATCGGCGTTGTGCTTCCGATTGGCTAAAATATTAGTGCATGGTTTTATTGTCCAATCAGAAAAAGATCCCTCTCCTTTCAGCCAACCAGATGTTACACCTAAAACAGGCCACAATTTGCGTAGGCCACTTTCCCGCGCTTCTGTGACTTTCCGCGCTTTCCCATCAGTGATCAGTCAAAGATTTAACATTTTGGATGGGGTGGTTTTCTTCACTGAAAACATTATGGGTTCGTTCTTAGCTTGACGTGAACTTGCAGCTAAAACGTCGACGTCCATTATCTTTAACGTCACTTAACTTGTTGGTTCTTCCCATTATACAGATGCATTGCAGAAAGAAAATAAAGAAAAAGATGATAAAATGAACAAATTCAAACAAGTCGCCTTAAAGGCGAAGAAAGAGCTGGAGAATCATAAGAAACAGGTTTGTCTTTTGTACATGTTTCTCGTGGATAGTTTGAGAATCGAGTTATTAAATGCGGGGATCGCACCATTGATTCTGTTGTTTTTATGTCTAGTGGAAGGATGAAAAAGACGAACTGATTTCCACAATTCAAGAACTGACAGAAGACGCCCAAACATTGAATGCTAAATTTGTTGAGCAGCAAGAAGAAACTCTAAAACAAAGCAATGATTACCAGGTATAACAGCTTTTTAAACCAGTGACTTCTCTTGCAATAGCTCGTTTAGCTTGTCACGCAGCCCCTAAGCGTCATACCAGGTCAGATAACGAGTAGTGTTGGGTGACTCCCGGGAGGGTTACTTGATGGACCAGGACGTTCACTTAATTAATTGTAACGCCATTGACAATAGCTGAAGAGTTTTGCGGAACACTTAAGTGATTTTTCTTTTGTGAAACATAAGAAAACAAAGTTTTTTGAAGTCCGTCGTAGTGCGTAATGCAATTTGTTTGGTGAGAATTCTTAAATGCGATCTGATATTCCGTGCTTGAACTTTACAGGAACTGCAAACTCAGCTGACCAGACTGCAAGAGGAACTGGAAGCAGAGGAGACAAAGTAAGTTGCCTTGTTGTGAAGAGGCAGCAAAATGAAGGAGTTGTTAAGTCAAATGCTTTGCCTTTTCTTCCTGATAACATAACTTGACGATTGATGTGTGTTGTATGTGTAGAGGTCATTTACTAATTGGCAGGGCCATACTTGTTCTGTATGCTATTAAAATAGATCCAAGAGACTAAATTAAACGACGATCAAAGTTGCTCAGGGTTGACGAGAAATGGACTTACTAGCCCGGGTCTAATGTGGATGAAAGAACATGATAGTCGACACAAACTAGGCAGGGGGCGAATGGAAGCTCATGTCCAAACTAATGAACAGTTAAGTAGGGTCAAATCAATGACAATAGTAGATAATTAATGAGAGGGCGTGAGCGTAGGCAGCCGAAGAGAAAGGTTAAATAAAGGCTACGAGTCCACAGCTTCTACGCTCGTAATAGTGGAATGTCAACTTGAAGATCTAGCATAAATGATCAGTTACTTTGACTATTTTTGAATTCGGCAAAAATGCGTGTGCATGATTGTCCGTATAGAGTCGTTAACAGTGATCATATGCAAATTTCCTTCGAAGCGAAAATAATTCGTTCTTTTTATGATTGTTGTTTTGTTGAAGGAAGTTTGGTGCGGACAAGCATGTCCTTGAGAGATTTTTCCTTCCTGTAAGATACAATCGGTGGCTGATTAAAGATTTCTTTGAGCCTAGGCTGTTGTTGAATCATGTGCCAGTGTTTCATGAGAATCTTTTTAAGATTCGGTGCGGCTGGATTGTAAGTTGTAACAAACGGCAGAATCTGTTTTATTAGTTTGTTTTGTTTTGTTGCGAAGAGCCTCTTTTCGGTCACAGAACTGAACTTCAGTCAGAATTTTTTGAACGAGTGTTAAGGGATAGCCTCTTTAGCAGAGTTTTTGTTCGAATTCTCGTTTGTACGTTTCAAAGTTTTCTTTGACTGAGTTAGTTCTTAAAAGACGTAACGCTTCTCCTTTGACGAAACCCTTTTTAGAGTTAAAGGGATGGCAAGATGAGAAGTGTGTATACTGAAACGTTTCAGTAGGCTTGAAATGTGTTTGTAAATCTAAGATTTTGTGAGTTGAATGACGGGGTCCTTTGAAGACCTCGGTGTCAAGGAAGACAGCGCGTTCTGATGACATTTCACAAGTGAACTTAATTGATAGGTGGAAGGAGTTGGCAAAGTTTACGAATTCGGAAACTTCTTGGATAGGAATGTTCCACAATGAAAATATGTCATCGATAAATCTTTTCCAAACTAGAGGCTTGAAAGGGCTAGCCGTAAGTAGTCGTTTTTCAAGATCTGCCATAAAAATAACAGAGAAAGCGACCGCCATTTTGGTTCCCATAGCGACGCCGTGAGTTTGTAAGAAATGTCTTTCGTTGAATTTGAAAGAATTTTCTTCAAGTATGAGCTGCATGAGTTCCCGCAAATCATTTGTGGGAATTGGTAGTTTTTGCTCATAATGATCTTCATAGTGACGGCAGATAACATTGAGGAATGTTTGTGTAGAGGGAACTAACGTCTAGCGTAGCTAATATTGCATCGTCTGGAATTTGCGTGTTTTCGATGAAGTTAATAAAATCGGTAGTGTCTTTAAGGTATGACTCCTGTTTGGTAGCAATTGGTTGTAAAAGTGAGTCAACGAAACAACGATCATAAAAAGAACGAATTATTTTCGCTTCGAAGGAAATTTGCATATGATCACTGAGCGGCAAAGGCAGAGTAATAATGATAAAATGAAAAGAAGGTAGAGGGAAAGGAACAGTTAACTAAGGAGTAGTTTGAACTCTCAACGACCAAATCAGAAATCCAAGTCGTGAAAGCCACAGAAACGTGTGTATTGTGGGAATTGAAGTTAATTGATATATGGATTTCAATATCGATTGAAATCAAGGTATGCCATTATATATGTGTCTGAATTTCGAACACCCAAGACTTCGTCACTTTTTGTATGCGTCGGTTTCCGTCATGCAACACTTCTTCTGCTAACACCATTAGTGGGATTAAATCTTTGCGCAACTTCCAAAGTAAGGACCGCGAACATCAACTTAAACTTTCGTGAATGTCTTTCGTGCAAGTCTTTTTTCCGTGAAGAGAGATTTTCATATTTTAAACTTTCTTTGCAGTTCAGCCAGCTCCACCCAGAATGTGTCGCAGGTCCAACAGGAACTGGCAAATACCCGCCAAGAAGCAAAAAAATTGTCAACAGATAATGAAAGTTTGAGCAAAAATTATGAATCACTGCTCAAGGTAACTTGCTTTTTTTGTTTGAGATCTGATAGGATCCTGTAAGCCTTTCAGCAGCATGAATTTTATAAACTTGATTTTGTCTAATTCACAGGTAGTGGAAAGAGAGCGGAATGATTCGAAAGCTGAGCAAGAAAAGCTGAACACACAGATTCAGGAATTTTTAAAAGAACTTGAGGTAACAGTCATCAAATTGTTTTTTTTTGTCAACCTTAAAACATCCCAGTGCCATTTGCAGAAGAACGGTGAGCGCGGGGAAAAAACGCCACCAGCACTAAGCGCGGGAAAGTAATTCACAGTGATGTTTATGAAATAACTGAGCCACTACGCGCGCTCTCATTGGTCGATACAGTATTGTGCAAAAGTAATGCAAACGTATTTCGCCGAAATTCGCGGCTTTTCTGGCTTTTCGACGAAAAAATATCGAATTTTCGATGGAAGCGAATTTTCGACGAAAAGTCACGATAATTCGTGATGCCTATTGTTTCCAATTACGTGAATTTTCGAACGACAATTCGCTCAGAACGAAAATATACTTCGAATTTTCGAGTGACAATTCGCAGTGTTCGATCAATGACTTAGAACATTTGAGCGAAATTTCACTCTTTGTTTGCTCTGCTCAAACAGTCCCACGCATTTCTGGACGATAATTTGCCCAGTTCGAATTTGCCGCGACGATTCTATTCTGATGTCACTTCACAGTGTAAGCTTTACGACAAACTCGTGTCCATTTATACAACAGGTTTATACGAGACTCACCTGTATTACTTCAAAGGTTCCTTATACTGTTTACTTCACGTTGAAAGCATCGCAGCTCTTACACCGTTGTTCTTTGGTGGTTTCTTGGCTCACGTTTGTTGAACACAAGGGCCACTCGCAGACACGGCCATGTTTGCGTAACCCAGACTCCGCACGAACTGGTAACGCCACAGCTCAACTTACTGTGGGCTCGCAAACAATTTGCCAACATGGCGTACATGTCACATGGCGAGCCCCAAACGTTTAAATCATGAGACAGAATGAAGGAATTTTTCTGAATTCAAGAGTTTTCAAACTGAAATGGAATTTATGTGGATTCATGAGCTTTTAAACAAAGCAACAATTATGTTTGCAAAGTAAGGCGTTCAAAGAATATTTTCTGCATACGAACTCTGGAAACGCATCTTGTTGGTATCTGTTTTGAACGTGAATATTTAGTCAAAGTCAAAACAAAGAAAATTTGTTCACTTAGATACAAAACTACAGTGGGCCGGCTTCAGTATTCTTTTGTCGCGATAGCCTGCGAACAGGCTCCCAGCAAGGTCGGAAAAAAAAATTCGGCGAGCGGGTGGGAGTCGGAGCGTCGTGACTCTGCGAGCGAAGCGAGTGGGACGCGGGGGAGCCTGTAGACATTGTTTTCAATGTACCGTTCCGCCCCTTGGTTATTAGCCTGTTACATATCTGTCAAGGAGGTAATTAAACCTGTCAAAATTGTTGGTTTTCCCCACGCTGATGAATCGGCTTTTCATAACAATCTACCCTAATAATTGATGGTAAATAAAGTAGACAGGCCAAACACGACTCTTACAAGAAAAGGAGAAAACTAGAGCCGTTAGATCGTGCTAGGCTGCAAGCTTTAAGAGGTCTACAATCAGAACTGAGCCGAACAATGGCATATACAACACGCAACACAGTCGACAGAATTGCGCGTAATGAGTTAAATTTAAATCCTGCGGTACTAGAACAATCAAAGGAGAAATAAACCTATACATCGCGCTCCAGGAACATAAGCTCGATCAGACAGCTGCAAGAAACATTAGAATTTCTCTAGACAAGCCTATAGCTTTCTCGAAGTAAAGCTACGAAGGAAAACACAGGAGAGCAAATATGACACCCGTGATAAGAATCTACCTACTGTACTTGTAGAATTCCGAAAACATCGCGCTTCTACGCCACAGTTTCCAGGCATAGCTTCTGCTCACATTTCAAACAAGAGATGTGACGAAAATGTTGCAAAGAATTGCTCAAAGCTGCTTCAAATTCGTCGTCAGTGAACTGTGCATTGCACACGGAAGCCGTTGTTGACGGTCTCGGCAAGAATTATGCTAATTTACAAGCAGTTGTCAAGATCTGTCAATTATTTGTCTCAGAGCTGTCAACAAACGCCGATTCAACCAATCAGATCTTGATACCAGGAGCTGGTATCATGGAACGGCGGCATCAATGGAATGTCTACAGGCTCCCCTGCACACTCCCTCCTCACCAGACCGCTCTCGGCTCGTTCCGCTCACCCTAGACTACACTCGGCTATCTCGCCCTAAACCCAACCGAACCGGGAGTCTGTTCGCAGGCTATTGTCGCGAACGCCTCACTTTCCCTCTACATGACATAGTTACCGACGCAACATCTATACCGCAGGCCAAACAACTGTGGGCTCGTAACTTTTCTAACTTTGTCAACATGTTTACATGCCACATGGCTGGGGTTAAACGTGATGTTTGCATGGCACATGGCTGGGCTTAAAATGAGGTTGATGCTTACGGTCGATATGGAAGCAGAAAATGCTTGAAATAAGCTTATTGCTTTTAAAAACGGCAAGGATTCAGTTTACAAGGTAAGACGCCCGAAGCCAGTTTTGTACGATTCTCTGGAGCCGATCGAGACATGCACTGCTTGGCTTAAAAGCACGCGAAAGATATTCGACATGTAATGTTTCA
The DNA here is from genome assembly GCA_019787425.1 of Platygyra sinensis. Classification (NCBI taxonomy): domain Eukaryota; kingdom Metazoa; phylum Cnidaria; class Anthozoa; order Scleractinia; family Merulinidae; genus Platygyra; species Platygyra sinensis. The sequence continues at coordinate 15,714 of JAHPZR010002171.1, forward strand.
TAACATAACATTTGCCTACAAAAGTTCAATCTCATTTCTATGTTGTTTGTTTTGGGAAAGTGCGCTTCTGTAAACATAGTCACGTGAACACACTTGACCTACATTTGCGAAATGGCACCCAGTTTTGCTGATCGATAAGCGGGCTTGAAAATCAAAGTTGCTTAAACAAGGTTTTATGAGGCTGTGTTTTAAGGAATTACTTGTAAGACAGTTACTTATTTTCATTGTGCAAGGCATTTGCTTTTTTTTCATTGGAAATAGCCGATTAAATTGTCGGATCATTGAATCTATTTTCGATATGAGTTTAGTTTATTTACATACATGTACGCTTGTTCAGTCGTTCATGTCACGCGAATCTGCTGCTTCGAATTTCGCTATCTCGAATCTTCGTTGGGTTACCTCGAAAATTCGCTACTTCGAACTTCGCTATCTCGAATTTTCGAGAAAGATCGTGAATTTTTCGCTTCGAACCCTGCGAAAAAGGTTTCGAAAATTCGACGACTTTTCATGGAAAATTCGCGAGAACAAAGGACGTCTTTCGACGAATTTCGTTTGCATAACTTTTGCACAATACTGTAGGTGTGTTTAGATGAGAGTATGTAAACACGGTTATGACGTTTCAGATTTGCGAGTATATTTAAGAGTTATTTTATAAAAGCAATAGAGCACTTTGTCTGTGTTTACATAGCCTCCCCTTAACACTCGGAGGGTTGGGAGAATTCTCAGAGGGTTGGGAGAATTCTCGAAAGTTATGCAAACCTCTCGTCTACGTCTCGAGTTTTCATAACTGTCTCGAATTCTCCCACCCCTCCACGTGTTTAGATGACTCTATGTAAACGCGGAAATAGTGCTCTATTGCTTAAGATGTTTTAGCGACCAGGCAAGTGCAAAACCGAGTTATAAATTTTACCTATATTCCCGTCAGTCAATTTTGATAACGAGCGACTGTTATTTTTTATGACATGATATAAAAAAGTTGTGCAATGCTCTCTCGTGGTATACCATGAATTATCCCACGAGTCACCTGTATTTCCTAACTCGTTGAATATTCTATGGTATACCAGGAGAGAGCACTAGTATGTAACCCTGATTCTACCTTTTGTCATCTCAGATACTGAGAACAGAGAGTATCAGGACTAAACAAGAAAGATGTGAACTTGAGAAAGAACTTACCGGGACAACAACGGATTTAGATCAGCTACAAAAGGAGAATTCGGAGGTTGGTACAGAAACTTGGCTCATCCCCAGTTCTCTCTGTCAGCAAATATAGGCACGCAGTGCGTGCGAAAAGCTATTTATAATCTTTACGTGTTTTTTTGTCTATCAGCTCTTGGGTAAATTGGAAAACGCAGACGAAGACTTGAAAGAAGAGCGAAGACGTCACGAGGAAACAAGAAATCAACTGGAAACAACCAAACGGCAACTGGAAGCTGCTGAAAAGGTACAACTGTTTGTAATGTGACTTGAACATGCAAAAGCTTTAGACAGAGATCTTTGTGAGTTACTTTTTTTAAGTGTGATGCTACTACATGCCGAGTTTATTCAACCTGGAAATGATCTTTTTTTCTTCACCGGTAATATCTCGGCAAATGTCAATTTATATTGACTATGCTGACATAGCAATAAGTAGAGTCAATATTCTTACACACAGAAACCTTACCTTTTATTGAACTGACTTTCTCCTTTCTCCTGTCTATAACAGGCGTTTCTTGGCTAGTGATGGCTGAATTCATTTGTGTATCAGAATGGTTGCTTAGAAACTTATTGCCGAGAGACTTAAACTTATAGTTATACTTTGTAACTCACCTCCACTCTCAATGTTACTCTCAGTGGGAATTTAACACGAGAACCATTTGGTGGGCACGCAGAAGAAACGTCTGCATGACATACTAGGCCTAGTTTGATGTAGGAACACTCATCTGACAAATCATTCTTTCTATTTAAATCCCAGGAGGCAAATCAAAGCAGCCTAATGAGCTTGGAAGTGGAGGATTATCAGAAATCCTTGGAGGCGCTTCAAACCAAACTTGCGGAGAAAGAGAAGGCATTACAAGATTCACAGGACGAGGTGTCTAGAGTCGACAAGAGAGCAGACGACTTCAAAACACAGATCGGTGAGGACAGATAAAATGAATTGTAATCCAACAAGATTGAAAACGCTTTATTGCGTACGTTTAGCGCACTTGAAAGCAGCTATGTCACGCTTTCGCGCATCTTGAAAAGTTCAGCTGAGAGTTTTCCAGTTCCATCCTTAACCATCCTTTTTCCTCTATGACATATTATTATCTCTTTGGTGTTTTTCTATCCTAGTTAACTATTATTTTCAGGTTTCCTTTAATTTAAAGGATATTTTTTACGTGGCCAAAATAACTCGGAATAACGTGACTGAGCCAGTCGAAGAACACAATATTGTGAATACTTAGAAATTAGCTGAGGATTTCCATTTTGCTTGCGTTTAGAAATGGTTGACAATCAACGGCAACAAGCTGAAGAGAGAGCGCTGAAAATGAAATCTATGCTGGTGAAAACAAAGAAAGAACTCACGGAAGCCAAGAAGCAGGTACAGAGATTTCCCTGCCCTGCCCTGCCCTGCCCTGCCCTCCCCTGCGCTCACCTGTTCTCCCCTGCACTGCCCTCCCCTCCCCTCCCCTCCCGAACAAACTTCTCTTCACTTTTTTTCCCCTGGACCCTCCTCCTAAGCACCTTTTCCCTGATCCACTGTGTTTTTCAGTCACACAAACAGTTGAGTGATTTAAATTCAAGAGATATGAGTATTTCTGATCAAGCGATGATGATATCCGACCATCATAAGTCAAGTTTAGATCATGCATGCTTAGCGTAACGCAGCAGTGTCACGTAACATCGTTACTTAGCCTTCGTATAACGTCCTGTTATTCTGTTTTTCTAGATAATAGAACAAGAAGTCGCAGAGTCACAGTTGAAAGGACAACTGGAATCTGCCACTCAACAGGCCGAGCAGTACAAGGTTATTTCATTTGTGTTCTTAATGCGTTACCCCCAGTTATTTTAGTTGAATTCGTATTCTAGTCAGAATATTTATTTTGGTTATTACGCCGCTTTACCTTTAAATACTTCTGATTTACTTAGTTCTCTTTCAGACTTTGCGAAACAGGCACATACTTTAATTATTTGGAAATAATGGTCTCATCCTAATTAACTGATGAACAAAAGTATTAGATTTTCTTGAGACTTGAAAGACTAACTCAGTATTCAGAAACAAATTAAGAGTACTTTTCCTTCCTTCAGTCATAAAAAGACCGCGAGATACAGTGACGGTTCGTCACTCGACAGATAGGTCCAAGTTTCAATGGAAAAGCCATTATTCACAATTCGTATAATTGTAATCCTGGAATTCCTCCGTTGAATGATTTTTTTTGTTTAATCTTCTAGGTGGAGCTGTCTTCTCTAACAGCCGAAAGCCAAAGCTACCAGCAACAGGTAAGAAGGTTGTTTGTTAATATAGACAATCTCGTCATGCTAGGTAAACCAATGAAGCTGTGTTTGCAGACTTGTAGCTAAAAAGTAGTGTGTTAGTTGGCAATTTGTGACGCACGAGGCTTTAAGTAATCTCAAACATCAATGTCTTTCTTTTTGCAGCTTCGTTCATCGACAGAGAGCAACAAACGCAGTGTAGAGACACTGGAGGCTAAACTTACCAAAATGAAGGCAGAATGGGAAAGCTCCAAACTGGCCCATGAAGCCACCCGGGCCAAGTTTGAAAGCTACAAGGTACATTACAGGGTTGTTGTTTGTATTATCGTTTACACAGAGAAACTTGTTCGTCAACACGCGTGTAAATGGTAAGTGAAAATGCCTGGTAGTAACTTCTGTTCGGATTGGCCATTTACCATTACTCTAAAAACCCAATTTACCGAATGAGACTATGACCTGTTCAAGTTGATCAGACTTCGAAGGTGGCGGTGAAGAATTGCAGATTAGCACATTTTCCACTCGGAAATTTCGGTTAGAAATTTTGGACTACCTTTCAAGACTTAGACGTCCGGTTTATTTCGAAAATTTTCCGGTTGGTTGAGCCAAAATTGTCTCACCATTTTCATTCTTAACGAAATTTCCGAGATTCTTGGATAAATGGTAAACTGCCGTTATGTAGTGAAGAGTTTTCAATAACCACTTAATGACTGGCCCTTCGCCTCGGTCTCAGGAAAACAAAGCTCAGTGTTTCCCTTGGGCTAGCCATTGAGTATTTTGTTATACCTCTTAGCTCAAATATAGAGAGTAAAATTGCAAAAAATGTACAAATTTGCCGCAGTTTCAAGGAGCACGACAACAGAGCGCAAAAAACGGCTGATTGGTGGATGGTAAATGACGTCAATGAGGTGGATTTTCGTACTGCGACTGCGCACATCAGTTACATGTAATGTGATGTAAAGTGAATTTCAAGAATTCTCGTACTCGAGGGAATACGAAAATGGTTACTTGCTTAAAATTAACGTAATAACGCGTGTAGATTCATCACCTTCCAGTACAGAAGGACTTCGTTTAATTCCTGTTTCATTCAGAAAGATCATCGATAGCCGTGAGATGACTTAAAGTGTTTTTAGCACCGTGCACTCGTTTCACATGGTCCACCGAATGATGTCCAAATTTTATTGCAACCGGCTTGCAGGCAAAGAAATGCTTGGCGATCCTCTCTTTGAGGCTGTGGCTGTGACTGTGGAAGGGTCTGCTCTAAAGGTTTTTGGTTGGTGTTCCCGAACTTTGGCGTAACTTGACGGGGTCGTTCTTGCTGCAGTGATCGAGCACGTGTTCGAAAATGTGGCGAACATCTCGGCCAATTTGCTTTGGTGGCTTTCGTTCATTTCGTCGTCGCAGTTGCCCACGAATTCATCTGGCTGATCGTCATCGTCGCTGTCGTCGCTATCCAATGCATCACCTTCGAGATACCTACATAAAAGAAGTGTTCGCGAAAGGACCATTAGCAGGGTCACTTGGCTGCAGGCAAGTGATGTGGAACGAGTGGCCCAGTTTAACCTTTTAATTTTTTGTACGTTATTTCATCGGGCGAATTGACTTGGATCCGGACAGCACACTCTGGTAGATCACAACACACCAAATGAGGAACCGAGGAATGAGTATAAACCCATTGGCGAAGAACGTTGGTCCATCGTGGCGTCCAAGGCAGGAAAATAATACGGCTGAAAGGTTAAGGTATGTTGACGTTTAGTGTTTGTCCCAATGTATTCCACACTTAGACGAAAAGGTCGAACAGGAACTCAGCTGAACTTTCAGCAATCTCATTGAGATTATTCTTGCCACATCCTCTTATAAATAAATACTGCGACAAAAGCCACTCCACAAAGCCGGTATCAAAACGTCTTTCACTTGAAGCATAGTAGAGGGGAAAAAAATTATGTGGCTCATCCCAAATTTTTCATACCTCTGTTGTGTTATTGATCATGAATCTCGCTATAACGGTAAGTAGCTATGGATCCACGTGCTGAATATTAGCCAAGTGGATCCGCATAATACTTTGACAGAGTTATGACAAAATTCATAGTTAATAACAGTACAGACCCATGAAAAACTGACGTCAATTTGTTTTCAATAACAAAAGTGCATCGCATTGCATAAATTATAAATACATGTGTCTCTGTATTTATTGACAATGAAAATTAGCCAATAGGCACGCAAAAATATTTCTGCAGTTATTGTAAAATTTGTGCTACATCCTAGCTGTGTACTAGTTTGAAAGAAATATATACCAGAAGCATTAGATTTAAGTTTTCAGTATAGACTTCTTTGGGGCCATTATTAATAAGGAACTTGAATTTCAATAATTTTGGCTTAACCAGACAAATGCAAATAATGCAAACCTTACACTTTTTATTTTCCTTTCAGTGAAAAAATTCTAGAAATTCCATGATTTATATGTTAGCAGTGTGCAATTATGTGTGGGTGCACTCAGTTTAACAAAATAGAGTTGATTGGAATTAATGGTTATTATTATTTTGTGGCTCTCATACTGTCTAAGAGTGGAATGTAGGATTTCAATTTTTTCTGTAAACATTGCACTTCTTAACAAACTTAAATTGTGTAGCAGAGCAACTAGTCTAGCTTGCTGTAACTTTGTCCTCTTGTTTGAAGGTGCCTTCTTATCATCACTGTAGGTGGCGATGAACATGTCATTGAACAAGCCAGATGCAGTGGACTCACAAAACTTTTCCATTTCATCTGGATTATTTAGATGCCTCCCTCCTGGGGAATAGTATATCAGCAACGATTTATGGAACTGTTGCATAAGTGTGCTAAATGATGTGTCTCCTTTATAACAGTGATAAACATACTGAGAGTGCTCTCCTACTGCTGAACTTGCTAGACATGCTCACCATATATAACATTTATTCTCTACACGTATTAAAATTTGCCCACCTCTGTCACGAAGGTCTGCTACCTGATGTATTTTGCAACACTTTCCAGTATGCTAGCGAAGTGCATAGCAACAATACTAGATATGCAACCCCCCAAAAAACTTATATAAGCCACATGTAAGGATGAACACTGGCAAGCAAATGATTTCATTTAAAGCTATTGATCTTTGGAAGTCTATCCCACAATACCTTAAAGATTTGAACGTGTACATTTCTCTAAAAAATGTCAAAAATTTCTTACCCTCAGAGCAGTATTCAAAGTAACTTGTCTCTTGCAATTAAGCATTATCTCTCGACTTGTCCACCGTACTTCTACTATATTTCACTTTACTACAATTATTTTTAACTATGTTCTATGTTTTCCACCCTCCCTTTGT
>JAHPZR010002171.1:35000-47829 GCA_019787425.1 Platygyra sinensis
GATATCAAAATGTAAATTCTCTTTGCTCACGCCATCACTACGTCAACAAAGCGCGCTAGTTTTTGTGTCTCCATTGAGTTATACAAACACGATTTTTAACCAATCAGCGCACTTGCTTTCTTAGGACTGTTTTCTAAAATGGCTTACGAATGCAAATGAGTGCTTTAAAAAGAGCCGCAGAAACGTCACTTGGGATTGCCAAGGGCCTTGTAAATGTCAGGAATGTAAATGTGTTCATTAATGGCATTCGGTTCGCGAATTGAATGCCACGCTTCTAAAAATAATCTTTTCGACCCTTGGGAACAGCGGTCAATAGTATGGGTTTATTCCTGCTTTGACATCACAAACTTCTTTGCATGCATGTTTACTTACAACAATGCAAATCAGTCTGTGATGTCAAACCAGGAATAGACCTATGCCCTTACTAGCTCAGTCGTGGGACAGATGATGGCTAAATTTCATAACTTTTACAGCCCAGCTTCTGTTTTAGCCAAGAACATTTCAAAAAAGAAACGTCGATATCGACAATCGCCGCTGAAAAAAATTTATTCCACTTTATAAAACGTTAATGTAAAAAGAAATCGATCGATTTCCCATTCCCCATTCGCCATTTTAGTCGCATCCCCAAGAAGACATGGTCTTATTCAGCAACTTACCATGAGCCCTTGAGTGTATAAAGGTGGCAAAGCGTGAGTAGTCAAGCCAAACAAGGTAGACTGGCACACGGCGTCTGCTAAACCAAGAACACCAGCCATAACCAAGACGGACCAGTAGTGACTTTTAAGACATGTAGATCCACATAATTCAAGCTGATCGAGAACAATGAAGCCCATCAAACAGACGACCATCACTGAATATCCACTGACAATCCTCCACGTAAAACTTGCAGCGCGGCCCCAAACCAGGTTAACGAAACAGCTGCAGAACAACAGGGGATTGTAGATCGCGTTCAATGCAAACTCGGGCTGCTTGTGAGGAAAAATATTGTCGAAGTAATCAACTGCGGCAAAGATGACAAAAATGGGAAGCACAGAACCAATTCCGAAAAACACAAATTGTAAATACATGGCAAAGTTATTCCTCGTCAACATATTGAACAGGGGTTTGTCTTTACTCTTTGAACTGAAGTCCTCATCATCGCCAATGAAGTGTTCTGCCTCGGCTTCCAGGTCCGCCATCTTTAAAGTCGGAGAAGCCCTTTCTTCAGTGCCTTTAAAATATTTAAACATTGAATCGACGCGTCTGAAAGGAACTGAAAGAAACAGGTCTCTATGGGCTTATATAGTGAAGCCGCCTGTGAAGCTGTACTACGGCGAAATGTAACATTTTAAAATTTCCCAAGATCGACACACCCGTACCCATTTTTCTCCTTGGTCGGTTGGTACGTTATGTATATGGAATTATTATTCATTCAAAATATTTCCCCGTTTCTGATTGGTTAAAGCAGCACGCATAATTCACCATAACCAGCTGCTGTTTACCAAATTTGGAAAGAATCTTCGTCATATTGAATCAATGACGTCAAAAGTGCAGCCCGCTGAAATTTATTGAATCGATGACGTCAAAAGTGCAGCCCGCTGCAGATTATTGAACCGTTGACCGAGAAAATCTGGGGACGAGATTGTGTTTTTTTGGTGAGCAGAAAAACAAAGAGCGAAATGGCGAAACTCCTTTAAGAACGGGGAAATATTTTGAATGAATAATAAAGCAATTATTGAATTCGGCTTTCGTAGGATATGAAGAATTCTGCAGATCTCGGAGGGTGTTATCCACCTCGGCCTTCGGCCTCTGTGGATAACACCCTCCTTGATCTGCAGAATTCTTCATATCCTACTCAGCCTCATTCAATAATTGCTAACTATTATGTCCCCAATAAATATACTTTCTTGCAGGTCAATCCATAGCCTGCGAACGCAGACGTATTTCCGGCTGTCGGTTGTCTCCGCCGAAAATAATTTAATGGCTGGGCCCTTACTTAACTGATTCAGACGCCGAGCTTTTCATGAACCTAATTCAACGTATTAAGTTCGGCTCATGAAAAGTTCGACGTCTGAACTGGGCCTTAGTCCCTTAGTCAATTGAAGAATGCTCTTATAAATACTAAAGTGTTGAATTATCGCCTCACCTCCAATTCGCTCCCGCTCTTAAAATCACTGGATTAGAGCTTGTTGATCGTGGATTGTTATTGTTATTGTCATTTGGTGTAGGTGTTGAAGATATGGCTTCGATTTTGTTTATAGCGTTTTGTAACATTCCCCGCAACTCCTCCATCTTCCATGTGCTTCGTACGATCCGATCCCAGTCTTTACCTATCAACTCACCACGAGTCGATCCCAGAGTTTGACAAGACGAACTCTGCACTTGACGAGTCGAACAGGAGTGATGCATGATGAGTCGGTCTCACGAGTCGACGAGACGAACTCGGTGGCGACAAGTCTGCCTGATCACGACGAGATGATCTGGGGAGTTGACGAGACAATCTCGTCGGCGACGAGACGAATAGGCCCAATTCACGACGAGATGATCTGGGAAGTCGATGAGACGAACTCGGTACATAACGAGACAAACCGGAATAACGACTCGACGACTCGAAATGCCAATTAAGTCTCGGATTTGACTTCATAGTTGCTACACCAACAGCATTCCTCTTGTCGAGTTTGAAAAACTTAATTTTTTTCTGTGTTTTTATACGCTCTTTCAAAGTTTTCGCGCGCAAAGCATTATAGGTAAATGTACCAGTCGCCATCTTTTCCTTACGGTGGATTGGTGGTTACTTAAGAGGCTTGTTAACCACACGGCCGTTGGCCAAGCGGTTCTTCCTCGGCTAGCTGTTTATTTTTTAACCGGGCGGCCGTAGGCGTGTCCGGGTCCTGCTTGGCAAGCAGTTTATTTATTTATTTTTGCATTTTTTTTAACCGTGCGGCCGAAGGCGGGCGCAGTTCATGGTTTTGCTTCGGTTTATTAAACCACGCAGCTGTAGGCTGGGCAGTTTCTTCTTGCCTTCGCTTTATTTTTTAAAAAAAACCGCGCACCCGTAGGCTGGGCGGTTTATTTTTAACTGGGCGGTTTATTTTTAACCGCTCACCCGTAGGCTAGCCGGTTTATGATTTACCTTCGGTTTACTAACCGTGCGGCCTGGGGCCGACGCGTGGTTCTAGTTTTATACGGAGTTTCTTTTTTCTAATTTTTTAACCGCGCGGCCTCCGGCCGAGTGGCGGTTCTAGTTTTACATGGCGAGCTGGCGAGTCGATTGCGCACATCAGATGACCAAAAAAAGGAAATTTGGTATTTTTCGGCCAAAACGAGGCAGGGCCCGGGCAGGGCCCCAGAGGACCTTCCTCTAATCGCGCCCAAAAAAGTTCTGCAGACTCGCAGCGAGCTGGCGAGTCGATCGCGCGCGTCAGATGGCCAAAACTCGAAGGTCGGATTTTTCGTCCAAAGGAACTGGGGCCCAGGGAGGGCCCCGGAGGGCCCAATGGCACCTGGTTGGTCCCATGGGGCCCAAAAAAGTTCTGCAGACTCGCAGCGAGCTGGCGAGTCGATCGCGCGCGTCAGATGGCCAAAACTCGAAGGTCGGATTTTTCGTCCAAAGGAAACTGGGGCCCAGGGAGGGCCCCGGAGGGCCCAAATGGCACCTGGTTGGTCCCATGGGGCCCAAAAAAGTTCTGCAGACTCGCAGCGAGCTGGCGAGTCGATCGCGCGCGTCAGATGGCCAAAACTCGAAGGTCGGATTTTTCGTCCAAAGGAAACTGGGGCCCAGGGAGGGCCCCGGAGGGCCCAAATGGCACCTGGTTGGTCCCATGGGGCCCAAAAAAGTTCTGCAGACTCGCAGCGAGCTGGCGAGTCGATCGCGCGCGTCAGATGGCCAAAACTCGAAGGTCGGATTTTTCGTCCAAAGGAAACTGGGGCCCAGGGAGGGCCCCGGAGGGCCCAAATGGCACCTGGTTGGTCCCATGGGGCCCAAAAAAGTTCTGCAGACTCGCAGCGAGCTGGCGAGTCGATCGCGCGCGTCAGATGGCCAAAACTCGAAGGTCGGATTTTTCGTCCAAAGGAAACTGGGGCCCAGGGAGGGCCCCGGAGGGCCCAAATGGCACCTGGTTGGTCCCATGGGGCCCAAAAAAGTTCTGCAGACTCGCAGCGAGCTGGCGAGTCGATCGCGCGCGTCAGATGGCCAAAACTCGAAGGTCGGATTTTTCGTCCAAAGGAAACTGGGGCCCAGGGAGGGCCCCGGAGGGCCCAAATGGCACCTGGTTGGTCCCATGGGGCCCAAAAAAGTTCTGCAGACTCGCAGCGAGCTGGCGAGTCGATCGCGCGCGTCAGATGGCCAAAACTCGAAGGTCGGATTTTTCGTCCAAAGGAAACTGGGGCCCAGGGAGGGCCCCGGAGGGCCCAAATGGCACCTGGTTGGTCCCATGGGGCCCAAAAAAGTTCTGCAGACTCGCAGCGAGCTGGCGAGTCGATCGCGCGCGTCAGATGGCCAAAACTCGAAGGTCGGATTTTTCGTCCAAAGGAAACTGGGGCCCAGGGAGGGCCCCGGAGGGCCCAAATGGCACCTGGTTGGTCCCATGGGGCCCAAAAAAGTTCTGCAGACTCGCAGCGAGCTGGCGAGTCGATCGCGCGCGTCAGATGGCCAAAACTCGAAGGTCGGATTTTTCGTCCAAAGGAAACTGGGGCCCAGGGAGGGCCCCGGAGGGCCCAAATGGCACCTGGTTGGTCCCATGGGGCCCAAAAAAGTTCTGCAGACTCGCAGCGAGCTGGCGAGTCGATCGCGCGCGTCAGATGGCCAAAACTCGAAGGTCGGATTTTTCGTCCAAAGGAAACTGGGGCCCAGGGAGGGCCCCGGAGGGCCCAAATGGCACCTGGTTGGTCCCATGGGGCCCAAAAAAGTTCTGCAGACTCGCAGCGAGCTGGCGAGTCGATCGCGCGCGTCAGATGGCCAAAACTCGAAGGTCGGATTTTTCGTCCAAAGGAAACTGGGGCCCAGGGAGGGCCCCGGAGGGCCCAAATGGCACCTGGTTGGTCCCATGGGGCCCAAAAAAGTTCTGCAGACTCGCAGCGAGCTGGCGAGTCGATCGCGCGCGTCAGATGGCCAAAACTCGAAGGTCGGATTTTTCGTCCAAAGGAAACTGGGGCCCAGGGAGGGCCCCGGAGGGCCCAAATGGCACCTGGTTGGTCCCATGGGGCCCAAAAAAGTTCTGCAGACTCGCAGCGAGCTGGCGAGTCGATCGCGCGCGTCAGATGGCCAAAACTCGAAGGTCGGATTTTTCGTCCAAAGGAAACTGGGGCCCAGGGAGGGCCCCGGAGGGCCCAAATGGCACCTGGTTGGTCCCATGGGGCCCAAAAAAGTTCTGCAGACTCGCAGCGAGCTGGCGAGTCGATCGCGCGCGTCAGATGGCCAAAACTCGAAGGTCGGATTTTTCGTCCAAAGGAAACTGGGGCCCAGGGAGGGCCCCGGAGGGCCCAAATGGCACCTGGTTGGTCCCATGGGGCCCAAAAAAGTTCTGCAGACTCGCAGCGAGCTGGCGAGTCGATCGCGCGCGTCAGATGGCCAAAACTCGAAGGTCGGATTTTTCGTCCAAAGGAAACTGGGGCCCAGGGAGGGCCCCGGAGGGCCCAAATGGCACCTGGTTGGTCCCATGGGGCCCAAAAAAGTTCTGCAGACTCGCAGCGAGCTGGCGAGTCGATCGCGCGCGTCAGATGGCCAAAACTCGAAGGTCGGATTTTTCGTCCAAAGGAAACTGGGGCCCAGGGAGGGCCCCGGAGGGCCCAAATGGCACCTGGTTGGTCCCATGGGGCCCAAAAAAGTTCTGCAGACTCGCAGCGAGCTGGCGAGTCGATCGCGCGCGTCAGATGGCCAAAACTCGAAGGTCGGATTTTTCGTCCAAAGGAAACTGGGGCCCAGGGAGGGCCCCGGAGGGCCCAAATGGCACCTGGTTGGTCCCATGGGGCCCAAAAAAGTTCTGCAGACTCGCAGCGAGCTGGCGAGTCGATCGCGCGCGTCAGATGGCCAAAACTCGAAGGTCGGATTTTTCGTCCAAAGGAAACTGGGGCCCAGGGAGGGCCCCGGAGGGCCCAAATGGCACCTGGTTGGTCCCATGGGGCCCAAAAAAGTTCTGCAGACTCGCAGCGAGCTGGCGAGTCGATCGCGCGCGTCAGATGGCCAAAACTCGAAGGTCGGATTTTTCGTCCAAAGGAAACTGGGGCCCAGGGAGGGCCCCGGAGGGCCCAAATGGCACCTGGTTGGTCCCATGGGGCCCAAAAAAGTTCTGCAGACTCGCAGCGAGCTGGCGAGTCGATCGCGCGCGTCAGATGGCCAAAACTCGAAGGTCGGATTTTTCGTCCAAAGGAAACTGGGGCCCAGGGAGGGCCCCGGAGGGCCCAAATGGCACCTGGTTGGTCCCATGGGGCCCAAAAAAGTTCTGCAGACTCGCAGCGAGCTGGCGAGTCGATCGCGCGCGTCAGATGGCCAAAACTCGAAGGTCGGATTTTTCGTCCAAAGGAAACTGGGGCCCAGGGAGGGCCCCGGAGGGCCCAAATGGCACCTGGTTGGTCCCATGGGGCCCAAAAAAGTTCTGCAGACTCGCAGCGAGCTGGCGAGTCGATCGCGCGCGTCAGATGGCCAAAACTCGAAGGTCGGATTTTTCGTCCAAAGGAAACTGGGGCCCAGGGAGGGCCCCGGAGGGCCCAAATGGCACCTGGTTGGTCCCATGGGGCCCAAAAAAGTTCTGCAGACTCGCAGCGAGCTGGCGAGTCGATCGCGCGCGTCAGATGGCCAAAACTCGAAGGTCGGATTTTTCGTCCAAAGGAAACTGGGGCCCAGGGAGGGCCCCGGAGGGCCCAAATGGCACCTGGTTGGTCCCATGGGGCCCAAAAAAGTTCTGCAGACTCGCAGCGAGCTGGCGAGTCGATCGCGCGCGTCAGATGGCCAAAACTCGAAGGTCGGATTTTTCGTCCAAAGGAAACTGGGGCCCAGGGAGGGCCCCGGAGGGCCCAAATGGCACCTGGTTGGTCCCATGGGGCCCAAAAAAGTTCTGCAGACTCGCAGCGAGCTGGCGAGTCGATCGCGCGCGTCAGATGGCCAAAACTCGAAGGTCGGATTTTTCGTCCAAAGGAAACTGGGGCCCAGGGAGGGCCCCGGAGGGCCCAAATGGCACCTGGTTGGTCCCATGGGGCCCAAAAAAGTTCTGCAGACTCGCAGCGAGCTGGCGAGTCGATCGCGCGCGTCAGATGGCCAAAACTCGAAGGTCGGATTTTTCGTCCAAAGGAAACTGGGGCCCAGGGAGGGCCCCGGAGGGCCCAAATGGCACCTGGTTGGTCCCATGGGGCCCAAAAAAGTTCTGCAGACTCGCAGCGAGCTGGCGAGTCGATCGCGCGCGTCAGATGGCCAAAACTCGAAGGTCGGATTTTTCGTCCAAAGGAAACTGGGGCCCAGGGAGGGCCCCGGAGGGCCCAAATGGCACCTGGTTGGTCCCATGGGGCCCAAAAAAGTTCTGCAGACTCGCAGCGAGCTGGCGAGTCGATCGCGCGCGTCAGATGGCCAAAACTCGAAGGTCGGATTTTTCGTCCAAAGGAAACTGGGGCCCAGGGAGGGCCCCGGAGGGCCCAAATGGCACCTGGTTGGTCCCATGGGGCCCAAAAAAGTTCTGCAGACTCGCAGCGAGCTGGCGAGTCGATCGCGCGCGTCAGATGGCCAAAACTCGAAGGTCGGATTTTTCGTCCAAAGGAAACTGGGGCCCAGGGAGGGCCCCGGAGGGCCCAAATGGCACCTGGTTGGTCCCATGGGGCCCAAAAAAGTTCTGCAGACTCGCAGCGAGCTGGCGAGTCGATCGCGCGCGTCAGATGGCCAAAACTCGAAGGTCGGATTTTTCGTCCAAAGGAAACTGGGGCCCAGGGAGGGCCCCGGAGGGCCCAAATGGCACCTGGTTGGTCCCATGGGGCCCAAAAAAGTTCTGCAGACTCGCAGCGAGCTGGCGAGTCGATCGCGCGCGTCAGATGGCCAAAACTCGAAGGTCGGATTTTTCGTCCAAAGGAAACTGGGGCCCAGGGAGGGCCCCGGAGGGCCCAAATGGCACCTGGTTGGTCCCATGGGGCCCAAAAAAGTTCTGCAGACTCGCAGCGAGCTGGCGAGTCGATCGCGCGCGTCAGATGGCCAAAACTCGAAGGTCGGATTTTTCGTCCAAAGGAAACTGGGGCCCAGGGAGGGCCCCGGAGGGCCCAAATGGCACCTGGTTGGTCCCATGGGGCCCAAAAAAGTTCTGCAGACTCGCAGCGAGCTGGCGAGTCGATCGCGCGCGTCAGATGGCCAAAACTCGAAGGTCGGATTTTTCGTCCAAAGGAAACTGGGGCCCAGGGAGGGCCCCGGAGGGCCCAAATGGCACCTGGTTGGTCCCATGGGGCCCAAAAAAGTTCTGCAGACTCGCAGCGAGCTGGCGAGTCGATCGCGCGCGTCAGATGGCCAAAACTCGAAGGTCGGATTTTTCGTCCAAAGGAAACTGGGGCCCAGGGAGGGCCCCGGAGGGCCCAAATGGCACCTGGTTGGTCCCATGGGGCCCAAAAAAGTTCTGCAGACTCGCAGCGAGCTGGCGAGTCGATCGCGCGCGTCAGATGGCCAAAACTCGAAGGTCGGATTTTTCGTCCAAAGGAAACTGGGGCCCAGGGAGGGCCCCGGAGGGCCCAAATGGCACCTGGTTGGTCCCATGGGGCCCAAAAAAGTTCTGCAGACTCGCAGCGAGCTGGCGAGTCGATCGCGCGCGTCAGATGGCCAAAACTCGAAGGTCGGATTTTTCGTCCAAAGGAAACTGGGGCCCAGGGAGGGCCCCGGAGGGCCCAAATGGCACCTGGTTGGTCCCATGGGGCCCAAAAAAGTTCTGCAGACTCGCAGCGAGCTGGCGAGTCGATCGCGCGCGTCAGATGGCCAAAACTCGAAGGTCGGATTTTTCGTCCAAAGGAAACTGGGGCCCAGGGAGGGCCCCGGAGGGCCCAAATGGCACCTGGTTGGTCCCATGGGGCCCAAAAAAGTTCTGCAGACTCGCAGCGAGCTGGCGAGTCGATCGCGCGCGTCAGATGGCCAAAACTCGAAGGTCGGATTTTTCGTCCAAAGGAAACTGGGGCCCAGGGAGGGCCCCGGAGGGCCCAAATGGCACCTGGTTGGTCCCATGGGGCCCAAAAAAGTTCTGCAGACTCGCAGCGAGCTGGCGAGTCGATCGCGCGCGTCAGATGGCCAAAACTCGAAGGTCGGATTTTTCGTCCAAAGGAAACTGGGGCCCAGGGAGGGCCCCGGAGGGCCCAAATGGCACCTGGTTGGTCCCATGGGGCCCAAAAAAGTTCTGCAGACTCGCAGCGAGCTGGCGAGTCGATCGCGCGCGTCAGATGGCCAAAACTCGAAGGTCGGATTTTTCGTCCAAAGGAAACTGGGGCCCAGGGAGGGCCCCGGAGGGCCCAAATGGCACCTGGTTGGTCCCATGGGGCCCAAAAAAGTTCTGCAGACTCGCAGCGAGCTGGCGAGTCGATCGCGCGCGTCAGATGGCCAAAACTCGAAGGTCGGATTTTTCGTCCAAAGGAAACTGGGGCCCAGGGAGGGCCCCGGAGGGCCCAAATGGCACCTGGTTGGTCCCATGGGGCCCAAAAAAGTTCTGCAGACTCGCAGCGAGCTGGCGAGTCGATCGCGCGCGTCAGATGGCCAAAACTCGAAGGTCGGATTTTTCGTCCAAAGGAAACTGGGGCCCAGGGAGGGCCCCGGAGGGCCCAAATGGCACCTGGTTGGTCCCATGGGGCCCAAAAAAGTTCTGCAGACTCGCAGCGAGCTGGCGAGTCGATCGCGCGCGTCAGATGGCCAAAACTCGAAGGTCGGATTTTTCGTCCAAAGGAAACTGGGGCCCAGGGAGGGCCCCGGAGGGCCCAAATGGCACCTGGTTGGTCCCATGGGGCCCAAAAAAGTTCTGCAGACTCGCAGCGAGCTGGCGAGTCGATCGCGCGCGTCAGATGGCCAAAACTCGAAGGTCGGATTTTTCGTCCAAAGGAAACTGGGGCCCAGGGAGGGCCCCGGAGGGCCCAAATGGCACCTGGTTGGTCCCATGGGGCCCAAAAAAGTTCTGCAGACTCGCAGCGAGCTGGCGAGTCGATCGCGCGCGTCAGATGGCCAAAACTCGAAGGTCGGATTTTTCGTCCAAAGGAAACTGGGGCCCAGGGAGGGCCCCGGAGGGCCCAAATGGCACCTGGTTGGTCCCATGGGGCCCAAAAAAGTTCTGCAGACTCGCAGCGAGCTGGCGAGTCGATCGCGCGCGTCAGATGGCCAAAACTCGAAGGTCGGATTTTTCGTCCAAAGGAAACTGGGGCCCAGGGAGGGCCCCGGAGGGCCCAAATGGCACCTGGTTGGTCCCATGGGGCCCAAAAAAGTTCTGCAGACTCGCAGCGAGCTGGCGAGTCGATCGCGCGCGTCAGATGGCCAAAACTCGAAGGTCGGATTTTTCGTCCAAAGGAAACTGGGGCCCAGGGAGGGCCCCGGAGGGCCCAAATGGCACCTGGTTGGTCCCATGGGGCCCAAAAAAGTTCTGCAGACTCGCAGCGAGCTGGCGAGTCGATCGCGCGCGTCAGATGGCCAAAACTCGAAGGTCGGATTTTTCGTCCAAAGGAAACTGGGGCCCAGGGAGGGCCCCGGAGGGCCCAAATGGCACCTGGTTGGTCCCATGGGGCCCAAAAAAGTTCTGCAGACTCGCAGCGAGCTGGCGAGTCGATCGCGCGCGTCAGATGGCCAAAACTCGAAGGTCGGATTTTTCGTCCAAAGGAAACTGGGGCCCAGGGAGGGCCCCGGAGGGCCCAAATGGCACCTGGTTGGTCCCATGGGGCCCAAAAAAGTTCTGCAGACTCGCAGCGAGCTGGCGAGTCGATCGCGCGCGTCAGATGGCCAAAACTCGAAGGTCGGATTTTTCGTCCAAAGGAAACTGGGGCCCAGGGAGGGCCCCGGAGGGCCCAAATGGCACCTGGTTGGTCCCATGGGGCCCAAAAAAGTTCTGCAGACTCGCAGCGAGCTGGCGAGTCGATCGCGCGCGTCAGATGGCCAAAACTCGAAGGTCGGATTTTTCGTCCAAAGGAAACTGGGGCCCAGGGAGGGCCCCGGAGGGCCCAAATGGCACCTGGTTGGTCCCATGGGGCCCAAAAAAGTTCTGCAGACTCGCAGCGAGCTGGCGAGTCGATCGCGCGCGTCAGATGGCCAAAACTCGAAGGTCGGATTTTTCGTCCAAAGGAAACTGGGGCCCAGGGAGGGCCCCGGAGGGCCCAAATGGCACCTGGTTGGTCCCATGGGGCCCAAAAAAGTTCTGCAGACTCGCAGCGAGCTGGCGAGTCGATCGCGCGCGTCAGATGGCCAAAACTCGAAGGTCGGATTTTTCGTCCAAAGGAAACTGGGGCCCAGGGAGGGCCCCGGAGGGCCCAAATGGCACCTGGTTGGTCCCATGGGGCCCAAAAAAGTTCTGCAGACTCGCAGCGAGCTGGCGAGTCGATCGCGCGCGTCAGATGGCCAAAACTCGAAGGTCGGATTTTTCGTCCAAAGGAAACTGGGGCCCAGGGAGGGCCCCGGAGGGCCCAAATGGCACCTGGTTGGTCCCATGGGGCCCAAAAAAGTTCTGCAGACTCGCAGCGAGCTGGCGAGTCGATCGCGCGCGTCAGATGGCCAAAACTCGAAGGTCGGATTTTTCGTCCAAAGGAAACTGGGGCCCAGGGAGGGCCCCGGAGGGCCCAAATGGCACCTGGTTGGTCCCATGGGGCCCAAAAAAGTTCTGCAGACTCGCAGCGAGCTGGCGAGTCGATCGCGCGCGTCAGATGGCCAAAACTCGAAGGTCGGATTTTTCGTCCAAAGGAAACTGGGGCCCAGGGAGGGCCCCGGAGGGCCCAAATGGCACCTGGTTGGTCCCATGGGGCCCAAAAAAGTTCTGCAGACTCGCAGCGAGCTGGCGAGTCGATCGCGCGCGTCAGATGGCCAAAACTCGAAGGTCGGATTTTTCGTCCAAAGGAAACTGGGGCCCAGGGAGGGCCCCGGAGGGCCCAAATGGCACCTGGTTGGTCCCATGGGGCCCAAAAAAGTTCTGCAGACTCGCAGCGAGCTGGCGAGTCGATCGCGCGCGTCAGATGGCCAAAACTCGAAGGTCGGATTTTTCGTCCAAAGGAAACTGGGGCCCAGGGAGGGCCCCGGAGGGCCCAAATGGCACCTGGTTGGTCCCATGGGGCCCAAAAAAGTTCTGCAGACTCGCAGCGAGCTGGCGAGTCGATCGCGCGCGTCAGATGGCCAAAACTCGAAGGTCGGATTTTTCGTCCAAAGGAAACTGGGGCCCAGGGAGGGCCCCGGAGGGCCCAAATGGCACCTGGTTGGTCCCATGGGGCCCAAAAAAGTTCTGCAGACTCGCAGCGAGCTGGCGAGTCGATCGCGCGCGTCAGATGGCCAAAACTCGAAGGTCGGATTTTTCGTCCAAAGGAAACTGGGGCCCAGGGAGGGCCCCGGAGGGCCCAAATGGCACCTGGTTGGTCCCATGGGGCCCAAAAAAGTTCTGCAGACTCGCAGCGAGCTGGCGAGTCGATCGCGCGCGTCAGATGGCCAAAACTCGAAGGTCGGATTTTTCGTCCAAAGGAAACTGGGGCCCAGGGAGGGCCCCGGAGGGCCCAAATGGCACCTGGTTGGTCCCATGGGGCCCAAAAAAGTTCTGCAGACTCGCAGCGAGCTGGCGAGTCGATCGCGCGCGTCAGATGGCCAAAACTCGAAGGTCGGATTTTTCGTCCAAAGGAAACTGGGGCCCAGGGAGGGCCCCGGAGGGCCCAAATGGCACCTGGTTGGTCCCAT
>JAHPZR010002173.1:0-24852 GCA_019787425.1 Platygyra sinensis
ACCGCGCCGCGGTTCTTGTTCTGTTATAACACAGTGTGTGTACTGAAGCGCCAACTGTTTTTCTATGATTTGCCGTAATGCATCTATCAATGTTAAGCCTGAGAGGGGGACCCCAGGCATATGTGGGGAATTTGACTTTTCAGAGGAATTTTTTGGTCAAAATCCCTACTGTGGGGTCCCAAAATGGTCAAGTCAGATCAAATATCTCCACCTTGAAAATGAGTAGTGAGAAGTAGAGTTTTTGTATAAAGATAAAAACAACTGCTTACCTCTATTAACAACAGCCGTCTTTCAGGGCTAGCCACGCTAATTCAATTCCAAGATAGCCGGCCCACAGATGAGCAAATAGGATGATGTGACTTGGTCCCATTCCTCTGCGCAAAAAAGCAAACGTCCCCACCCCGGGACCCATATTCTTAGTCAAATTCCTAAGGGTGGGGAAGGCATTAGAGGTCAAATGCCCCACATATGCCCAGGGTCCCCCCCTCGGGCGTAACATTGATAGATGCATAAGAAAAGAAGGGGTGGCAGATGACTCATGAAGTAAATGTGTCAGGAGTTCTATTTTTTACCTTTTGCCCCAATCACTGAAAAATGCTTGATCGCAAGTTAGATAAGATCGAAAAGTAAAATTAGGGCAAATTCGGTTACTCAAAGCTCGCAGCTTGATGCAGTTGTAATCCATCTTGTTGAAACAAGCTGAAGTTGTCTGCCAGTTTACTGCCAATTCACTGTCTGTCAATTCGACTGGTTAAAACTGTCTGTAAATTTGAATTAATCAGTTAAATGCCCTTATCAAATGTCCAAAAACAGTTTTTCTAGCTGCATTAAAAAACCATTTTAAAATTTGCAATGTAAAATATTTTAAAGATGCTTTACATAATCTACTGTTTAAAAGTGCATAACTTGTCACATGACTTTTCAAAGGGCACCAACTTAAAGCATCATTTTAAAGGTGACCATCTCTCTTGAGTTTACCTCAACCACTTATACTGTCAACCATCTCCACAGAAATAGTATCGAAAAAAATTCACATGTTTATTGTTCATCAAGGTACATGTATCATAGATTGAACGTCTCCTCAGCCAGTACAGCGGTGTACATGACAGTGATCTACAGTGGAAGCTCTCTTTAGAGGACACTACTGTAAATGGACACCTACTATCGAGTGCCTTCAGAAAACCTCGTTTGAACTCCAATACAAACTCTGCCATTCTTGTGAGCGGCCACGGACACTTGGAAGGCTTATGCTTTAGACTTTCCTGTTTTTACGTTCCTGTAAACAGACACAGAAAGAAACCTATAAACATTTGTATTGTATACGCATTGCGTACCTAGAGTGTTGTGCGCATGACTAAAAAAAGCATGTGCTTGCCAGCCATGGAGGATAGTTGAAAGACAGAGTAGAGTTCTACCTTATGCTTTGGCTTGTTACTTTATGTTACTATATTTTGGCGATGATGATGGCCGAGATTACATCCATACTACCATTCGATCCCTTCGAACAGATCGGCAGCATGGGTCCCCACTGGGACAGATGGAAAACACGTCTACAATATTATATTGATGCTCGTGGAATCACTGTTGACAATCGCAAACGGGCGTTGCTACTTCACCTCGCCGGGCCATCCGTCCAAGACATCTTTGCTACCTTATCTGACACTGGAACTAGCTACATGGAGGCGCTTACTGCGCTGAACACTTAATTCACTTCTCAGAAGAGTTTGCAATTTGAATGACACACCTTTTGCCAGGCTCATCAAGCACCCAATGAATCGATTTCTCAATACGTAACACGTGTACATTGGCTGGGAGAGCACTGTGACTTCGATAAATACTCGCTCGATAAGGCTATTACGGACCAGCTAATTGAACATTGTCACTCCAACACACTTCACCAACGCCTGCCTCGTGAAAAATCCACTGTTTTCTCTCAGTTCCTTGATAGATATTGCTTGCTCCATGAAGTTTGAAAATGCCTCGTCCCAAGAAAACTTGGAATTCGTTTACCACCTAACAACACCAACCCTCAGTGAAAAAGAACAAGCGAATTTTACTTCAGACAAATGGCAACAATGTACACATTGTGATAACCAGCCCAACCAACAGCCACGAACCCCCAAATGCCCTGCTTTTCGTAAGACATGCTCCCAGTGTGGAACCCTTCACCATTTTGGATGTGTTTGTATGAAAAGAACCACAAATCCAGGTCACCCAAAAGGCAAACAGGCAGGGATACCCAAGGCCCAGTATGTTTGTTACTCTTCAGATGAGGATGAAAGTCATCAGGCATTTCAACTCAACCCTACCCAAGAGAAGTCAGATATCATGGTTACCATCGAAGGTACCCCGGTCAAAGTTTGCAATGATTCTGGTGCCACAGCGAACACCATCGACTTACGCAACAAATGAGGCCATCAGTGCTGGAAAAACAGTACCCTTTAAACCCACAAATGTGAAACTTCGCCTGTATGGAGAAGATAACCCTGCGCCTGTTCCCCTTTTCGGATTGTTTTTCAGACAGATCAACACTCCATCCACGCAGACGGATCTTACAAAGTTCCTGGTGCTCAAAGCATGAAATGCTGGTTGTCTTCTAAGTCAGGAAACCTCAACCTGGCTGGGAATGTTGCATATTGCTGCTTCTACCACTACCGAACACCCACCTCTGCATGGTGAATACCAGTACCTTTTACAGAAGTTCCCAGCAGTGTTTAGTGGCAAGATCGGGAAACTCAAACTTAAGATTACCAACTCGAGCTGAACATTGATCCAACTGTACAACCAGTCATATAAAATTCCCATCCCACACCTTTACACTACTGCCCCAAGGTGGAGGCCAAGCTGAAACAGCTTGAGGATCAAGATATCATTGAACATGTGGCAGGTCCAACACCATGGGTGTCACCACTCGTCATTGTTGATAAGCCGAATGGTGACGTAAGACTGTGTGTCAATATGTGTTAGCCCAACGAGGCTCTCTTTCGTACGCACCACCCATACCTAACATTGAAAGAAATCCTACAAGACCTAAATGGCTCCAAGTTCTTCTCGAAAATTAATCTGAAAGAATGTTATCACCAAATTGAACTGACTGAATCATCTCGCCACCTGACAACATTCAAAACACATGCTGGCCTCCGCTCTCACAAACATCTGCCATATGGAGCATCAGTAGGCTCTGAAGTATGCCAACATGTAATTAGACAGGTCCTCGAGGGATGCCATAATGCGAGGAACATTGCTGATGACATTCTTGTCCATGTTACCACTAGAGAGAAGCATGACAGATCCTTAGAAAATGTATTGCTTCGTCTCCAAGACAAAAACCTCACTGTCAACCCAGCAAAGTGTCTTGGAGTCACTGAACTGAACTGTTATGGATTCCACATCTCAGCACAAGGTATATCCCCTGACAAGAATCGTATACATGCAATCAAGCAAATGCAACCGAGCCAACAGAAGCAAGAATTTTTCTTGGATTAGTAAATACCGTGGCCCGTTTCATTCCAAACCTCACTGCCATGACAGAGCCTACACGAAGAATCACACACAAGAACCATCCATGGTTGTGGGGTCCGTAGCAATCTCAAGCCTTTAACAAACTGTGTGACCTCATATCCAGTGACATTGTTCTGGTCCACTTTGACCCCTCCCTCCCCACCCTGGTACGTCATGATGCCTGCAAGATTGGAATCAGTGGTGCCCTAACTCAGAAGCACCCTGATGGCTTTATACAACCTTTTGCATATGCAAGCCGTAGTCTATCACGTTGAACAGCGCTATCGCCAAACTGAAGGAGAAGCCATAACCAGAGTGTGGGCATTTGAGAGGTTTCATTTTTACATCCATGGCAGTCAGTTTGACTTAGTGGGAGATCACAAACCTCCGGAAGTCCTCCTCAATGAGCACGGGAACCCTTCACCAAGAATCGAACATTGGCGGTTACGGCTTCAAAACTACAGCCCATGCATTGTTTATCAACCTGGCGTACAAAATGCCATTGACTTTTTGTCACGCAAACCTGTCACAACCAACACACCCAGAGGTCCTGTTGAGGAATATGTTAACTCCATTATAGTTGACTCCCTTCCTCCAGCCGTCACTCTTCAAGAGCTTCTTCTCGCTTCCGAATGTGACCCTACTTTGAAAACCATCAAGGAGGCCCTGGACACTGGGAACTGGTCAGCCACACCCAAGCCCTTTGCAGATCTAAAGGATGAACTTTTCCAGAACCATGGGATTATGCTATGAAACAATCGTATTGTTATCCCTGATGCACTGTGTCCTCGCATTCTTCAGTTGGCACACCATGGGCATCAAGGCATCACTAAGGTTAAACAGCATCTCAGACAAAGAGTCTGGTGGCCTGGTATAGATATTCAAGCAGAGAGATATGTAGGCAAATGCCTTGGTTGCCAAATCATGGGCCCCATACCTCCTCCAGAGCCCCTCCAAATGACAGATCCACAAAACATGTATGGCACACTGTCCATGTTGATTACTGTGGCCCATTTCCATCCAGAGAGTATCTTTTTGTCGCTGTTGATGAAACATCAGTCTATCCAGAGGTCCATGTCACCCACTCCAGTTCAGCAGCCACAGCCATTACACACCTTACCCAAATGTTCGCAACACATGGTATTCCTGAAGTCATCACATCTGACAATGTCCCTTTGGGGTCAGAGGAGTTTACTGCATGGTGTAAACAATTAGGCATTAGGCATTGCAAAATTACACCCCTGTGGCCTGCTGCATGCCCAAGTGGAATGGTTCAACAAAACCCTGGAGAGGACCACTTTCGCAAATTGCTTTGGTAGAAGGGAAGAACTGGCATTCTGAACTGTTTGCATTCTTAATGAATTACTGAAACACTCCCCATTCCTCCACTGCGGTATCGCCCACATCCTTGTTGATGAATTGTCATATCTGAACTAAGATTCCTTGTTTGGATCTCTCTTGCCCCTCTAAGCTCATCAAAATCGCACATTCCAATGACAATTTGAGAAAGTCTAAGGCTAAGTCATACATGGACAAATGACACAGGGCAACCCCTTCAGACATTCGCCAGGGAGATCAAGTGCCATTGCTTCAGAAGCGTCAAGACAAGTTAACTGCAAGATATGACCCTAGACCCTTTACTGTTGTCAAAAAAGGGAGTCAGCGTGGAACTTGCGAGAGGAGGGGCACGGTTGTCTAGAAATGTATCCATGGTCAAGAAAGTGATTCCCACAACAAGGAACACCGAACCTGTCAGAAGACCTACCCAAGGAGTAAGCCTCCCCAGTCATGGGAACATTACCATAGAGAACACTGAGCATTGCGGCAGGCCTTTCCGAAAACACCATGTTCCCAGTTATCTTAATGACTTTCATTTGAGCTGGAACATTTCATAGAAACTGTGCATGTACAAATTTCATTGTCAGCCAAATTGAGTTTAGTCATGCTACCTTTGTTTTCTGTCACCCCATCATGTCTTCATAGGAAAGGGGGGGGGGGGGGATATTGTATACGCATTGTGTACTTAGAGTGTTGTGTGCATGACTAAGAAAAGCATGTGCTCGCCTGCCATGGAGGATAGTTGAAAGACAGAGCTGTGTTCTACCTTATGCTTTGGCTTGTTGCTTTATGTTACTATAATTTGTAAACTGTGTCACTACTTTTTGTTGCAGTGAGACTACTAAACGCTGGCTGCAATAATGATTTATTCTTTAATCACTAGGGCTTATCCTAGTACTTTAGTATACATTGCTCTTTACCTGCTGTTATCGCCATTATTGCAGCATTGCACAAGGCAACAAAACAAGAACAACAAAAAATAGATAAATAATATGATCATGGTATTTTTGCATTCTGCATGCTTATTGTAAGCTGGGGAAGCTCCAGTAGGCAGCCATCTTTCCCTTGTAACTCTAGCAGCTGCTTACTAGAACTATTGCTGTAAGTGGCAGCTCCAGTTATGGGCAGCTTTTTTCGCTTTCCTAGAGTTGCTGCTTTCAAGGGCTTCCACACTATTTAAGCAAAAAGTTTGTTGGTGGGAAGGTGTTAATGAAAGATTCCTTCACCCCCCCCCCCCCCCCCCCACCAAAAAAAAAAAAAAAAGCACACCTACAGTTTCTTTTATATTCATTGTGATTGGTTTTCTTTACCTTTCGGTATTTGTTGTTCCAGGCTTTCTCTGACTTAGTAAGGGTACATGTAAATGTTGTGCCGCGTAGCACTATGAACACAAATGGTGGAACAGAGAATTAACTCTGAAGTGTAAATTGAAGTGCTAATTGGACCCATGAATAACCCGCTGGGGATTAGCCCTAGTAAAGGGAATCAGGGAACCACACAAGGTAAAGAAAAAAATATTTTGACCTTGGTGGGAATCGAACCCAAGGCCTCCAGATTAGATCTACAGTTACTCTGCTGACTGAGCTATGAGGTCGGACAGAGAAAGTCGAGGACGATTTAGGTGGTGAATCGCGGCGAAGAGAAAGTAAGTAAGAACTAAGAATCGGAAAAATAATAAGAAGAGAAAGTAAGTAAGAACTAAGAACTGGAAATAATACTCCTTGTTTGAATCGTAAAATTGAAATAAGAAAATTAGTATTTGAATTTCAATTTCAATTTCCATTTTCCCTGAATATTGAAAATAAAAAATTGAATATTGAAATCAAGTGTTAAATTTTTTGTCGTGTTTGTGAATTGAAAATTGAAATTTGATGTTTAAATTTCAGTTTTTGTTTTCTTGGAAATTGAAAATTGAAAACCAAAGTTTGTTTTTCATTTTTCTAAATTGGAGAAAATGGTTGGCACTCTAGTACACACAATAGCACGCTCTTAAGACAGACAAAACTGCCTTATGGAGAATCAGTCTCATACTAAGGGGGTGTTCTTGGTATGGAGACACCTTTAAAATGTAATTGTCAACAAGACTAGTTAGATCTGATAATAAATTGTACACACATTTGGCGTATGACATCACTGCATTTTTTTGCAGGCTGTATCAGTTTTAAAGGATGCTATTGAAGTTGCTCCAAAGCAAGAAAAAGTTCTAAAAGGTTGTTCTGTGTATATATTTTTTTATTAAATTAATAATAATCTTTGATTAAGTAATAAATACATGTTACTGTTGGTATTTATATTTTTCCTTCATTCGTGTTTAACATAATTTTCAACTTCTGCTTTTTTAGTATATATATCAGAGGCAGAGTCAGCAAAACGGAGACTTCAGGATGAAAAAGAGGTCAGATTTGAGTAGTAATTAATGAAAATATTAAAATACCAGTCAAGTACACTTTTGACTGCCATGAATAGACAGTGTGACTGGGCAGTCTTTCTTCTTCTTAACTTTGTCTCATCAGTCACCCTAGTTCAACATTACGATTGGCTTTTAAATTCCTTTTTGAAACAAACAGACAAACAAATAAAACACAAAGCAAAGCAACCAGAAAACTTGGTCTGCATCTTACAGTAGAGACCTTGAAAGTAATTACTGAGGAGCTTGTGAGGCATGGCGGCCTCATGGTTCGTGTGCTTATCTTTAGATCAAGCTGTCTGGGTTTGATCCCTGGCTTGGGACATTGTGTTGTCTTCCTGGGCATGACTCTCACAGTGACCCATGACTCTCCACCCAGGTGTACAAATGGGTACCAGCAATGCTGGTCTTGGTAACCATGCAATGGACTGTAATCGCATCTAGGGGGCAGTAGAAATAATCCCAGCCATTTTGTGTTACAGAAACCAGGATACGCTACTGCCTGATGGACCTGGGGAGGGGGGGGGGGAGGAGGGTACTTCTTTATAAGAGGCTAATGGGGATGTGCCGCTGGATGGGGTCGCATTTTCATGACTGGATTGACTATTATGGGATTGCATTTTCAATAGAGTTACTGGAATGGGGTAGCTCATTTTCTGATTTTTAGACAGTTCCTCATACTTAACGGTTAGCAAATGTTTGTACTGTAGGTGAAAAGTAAAGCATTTCTTTTTCAATATAAGGTACACACATATAGAAAGTGACTAAGTTGAAAATTTCTTAGTTGTCCAAAAGTGAGTCTATTCTGTGGCCAGTGACACATACCCAACAAAAATTGACCCAAATACCCCCCCCACCATGGACTGTTAGGCCACCTGGCTCATAAGCAGACTTGAATTGTGAACTGACCAACACCATACAGTAGGGTGAAAAAACATTTTTTTCAATGTTTGAAAATGTCAACATTATTGTTAGTAACATGTGTTTTAATGAAATAACCATTCTTGACTATGAACTCATCTCAGGCTGCTACCCTTGCTGGACAAGGAAGTGGAGAATTAATGAAAGAATCTATTAACAGACTACAAAAGAACAGTCTTGCTACATCACAATACATTGAAGCAACAAGGAAACTAGTTTCACTTCTAGATAGCAGTAAGTCAGTTTTGAAGTATAAATGTAACTATCTTTAGGAATTCGCTCTGTTTCTGGTTATATTCACTATCAATTTTAAATTTATTATTAATAATTGCCTATTTTCTTTAGATATTAATCTTTTTAAAACTTTCTTTTCAAGGTCAACATTGATAGCATAAGTTTAATATGCAGTTTCACGTACTTTTAACTAATTCAGTCCTTACTTTCCCATATTGCAGATGCTAATAAAACATTATTTAGATGTTATGGAGGCTTTCAGATCATAGATTACAATAAAACATTTAAAAAGTAAGTGGAAATGAGGTTGATGTTAAATTGGATCTCTGCATGCAGTGTCCATTTGAGTGATTTGTCCATCTGGTATAAATTTAAGGGAAAATATGTATCAGGTGCACTTTTGTGTTTACGAACTTACTGCAAGAGTGGGTATTTATTTAGGATGATATGTCATTTGGCTGCCTTCACAGATGTGAGTATTTTGTTTCCCTTTGTAGATATTGGGAAGGAGCAGATGTGTGTACAATGTTAGAAGATATTGATTTTATGTGCGAAGTCTTAAGGATTCTGATGGAAGCCTGCACTGACAATGGTAACAATTGACTCAGTTTATTAATTTCCTTATGCCCACAGTTATCCCATCCTATAGGTCAGTATGATATTATTACTTGAAGCACAAGTAGGCAATAATTAACTTGATGCCCAGTAATCGTTAAGTTTATAGTAAGTACACGTACATGTAGTTAGAGAAGAATGTATTATGCCTGTTGGTTAAAGAAAAGGTCAGTCAGTCTATCAGTCATTCATTCATTCAGTCAGTACATTCCTCTGTCTCTCTGTCCATCCAACCATCAGTGAGACAGTTAGTCAGTCAGTTGGTCAGTTCGTCAGTCAATTGGTCAGTTGATTGTCAGTCCGTCCAGTCAGTCAGTTATTCAGCCAATCAGTCAGTCCATCAGCCAGCTAATCAATCAGTTGGTCAGCCAGCCAGCCAGCCAGCCAGTCAGTCAGTCAGTCAGTCAGTCAGTCAGTCAGCTATCCAGTCAGTTAGTAAGTCAGTCATTCAGCCAACCAGTCAGTAAGTCAGTCATTAGGTTGGTCAGCCAGTCAGTTAGTCATTCAGTTACTAAATCAATCATGTATTCTCTCTGCTTTTTTGAATTTGTTTGTTTTCTGTTGATCAGTTTGTAACAGGCAATTTTCCCTCCAGATCATAATGTGGAAGAGTTTCTCAGAAAGGACCATTCCCCATCATTCAATCTCCTCTTAAGAGACCCAACTTCTCCTGTGATAAGAACAGCTGCCACCTCATTCCTTCATCAACTGTCACAAACTGAAAAGGGAAGACTTGGTCTTACTACATATAAACATATTAAATGGTGAGATTACAAAACAAGCAGATGAGAGAATTGAAAGAAAATTGTCCAAGTAGAAGACTGAATAGCATGGCTGTCATTAAGGGGTGTAACCCATAACATCTGTTACAGCTGAGTATGCTTGATTTTCCTTTGATGTTAAGGGTGAAATTGCCTGTTATTGATAGAATTCACCCAGAAAGTAACCAGTTTGCTAGGAGTGTGGAGAACAAAGCAACAGGTGACTCAAAATGTAATGACAGCCCACAATAGGGTTTAAGCTGTCTTAATAGTAATTTCAGTGGTAATTCCCACGGCTGTCATTGAGTTTTGATTCACCTGTAGCCTTGATCTTCACACCTGTAACAAACTTGATACTTTTTGGGTGAACTGCATCAACAACAGGCAAGTTCACTTATAACATCAAGGGCCCATCATGCATACTCGGCCCAGTGCAACAGGTGCTATGGGCTACAACTCTTACTGACAGCCCTGATTTCTGTTTATAATAAGAATGGAGTTGACAAGAAAAGAATGGAATGAACCTTGCAGACCCTGAGGATAAACCAAAAATCATCTAAGTTTGGGTATCGATGAGCTGAGGAATGTAATATCATTATGTTTCTTTTTTTCAGGGTAACAGAAGCCTTATTTTCACTTGTACAAAGGGGAACCAATACAGCTGTTGTGGCAATGTCCACAATCAATAACTTAGCCTTGGAACAAGGGTATGAAATCTGTCAAATGTGATGTATATGCTGTGATAAAGCTATGTCCAAAGAGCAGTATTTGTAGCAAGTTATTTTCAACAATGCATTGTCAAGAGGATAACTGATCCACAAAAAGTTAATTTACAAGAACAAATTGTAAAAACTAACAAGAAGTGTACGTACATGATTGTTATATAGCTACACTTTCACTCAACAAAATGAACACTGTGATTGGTTGCTTCTTGGTCACGTGCCCCTGATCAAATTCAAATGTATCCCGACCGGATACAATTGCGCAGTTGTTGCCCTCACAAAGTCTTTGTTTGTTTGTTTTTGCTATATGAAAGTCTAAATATATAACAAAACACTTAATGTATGGTCCCTCAGGAAACTAGTTAGTTTTGTTTTCCCTCGAGTCCTGATGTTTCCCTTGACGAACATCAGGACTCTCGGGAAAGCAAAACTAACTGTTTCCCTGGGACCATGCATTAAGTGTATATTGTATGGAAATCATTAAGCAAAAGATTAGTATTAACACAATAATTACTTAGTACTAATACACAGTTTATTCTTCTTTAGATTCTGTGAAAAAATTAGAGATCTGGTTGATAAGGACTTCCTTGGCATCTCACAAAAATTTGTGGTAAAGTGGGTTCTCATTCTCCTGATCTTCCTTCCTTGTTGTGTCCATCTGTAGCTCTGTCTCTCCTTCCATCTCTGCCTTTGTCTGTCCTTATTTTTTGCCTTGTATCCTTGAGCTTGTCTTCCTCAATTTCCTCATGATTATGCTCATTGCCACTTTTCATTTATTGTCCTTTCATGTACAGTTAAAGTTATGTGAAGGCAACCCAAAAACATCTCATGAACCAACAGATAACTGGTCTCTGGTGTCGTCTGGTTTATCAGCTTTGGCTAACATGGCCAGGGACACTTACATAAGAAACAAGATTGCAGATGAACAAGCATGGTGGGAAACAAGTGTCAAGTTCTTGGTTTGTACTTACTATTTACTGAATACTTTTTTGCACCAAGTATGGGAGACATGGTGGCCTAATGGTTAGTGCGCTCTTACAGTGGCTCTCTCCAGCTAGGTGTAAAAATGGTTACAGGTGAATTTAATGCTGGTGGATAACCCTATGATGAACTAGAATTGCATCTAGGGGGGGGGGGGGGGGGGAGATACTCCCAGTCGCTTCATGCTGCAGAAACCAGGATAAGCTTTGGCCTGATGGGTCACTTGGCTTGTATGCAGACTTTACTTTTTTACCTTAACCCTGCAATGGACTATTATCCCATCCAGGGGGGAGTAGAAATATTCCTATTTGCATTTATGCTACATAATTCTTTGTTTAATCTGTGCTTCTTTTCTCTAGGGGTGTGGCCTTGTTTTTAATTATGTATGTGTAAATAATAATTTTTACACAGGATTGCCATATCCGTGGTATAAAAGACCAAAAAGTACGATGTTCCATCTTTTCTCTTCTTGGTTTGCTGGCAAATATATCCACACAACCAAACCAACACCAGAAGGTATGTTAAGTAGTGACTCAAATAGCATAGAAGTCAGCACATACCAGTGTTACTATAATATGTGAAAAGAAACTCTTTTAACTGAGCACAACTCGGTAATAAAGAGCCACTGACACTGGATATGTATACCTATAAAAAAGTATTTTGTGAATTCTTGTCATGCAGGATGCAGCTCCAAGGTTGATTCCATCTCTTATTGAGATGTTGAACACAGGATATGATGAAATCTGTGAGGTACAATATAATCTACTCATTACCAATAAGATTACAAAATACATTATAGTTATTGTATTGCTTGGCTTCACTGGTGTCATGAGAGCACTATTCTAATTGTAGAGTAGTTGATTCAGGCCTGAAATTGTGCCTTTGTGTGAGCATCTTCTATTGGTTTCACCTTCATATCATTTATCCTGCTACAAGGAAATGTCGGTCATCTACAGCATGGTTGCAATTAAACCACTGCAGACTTATCGCAATAAATTTGTCTATTAAGCCCTGTGATACTGGATGCTGGTTGATGTTTATTGAAAGTGAACCTTATATGCAACAAATACAGTAAGTTTGTTCAGGATAATCCTGGCTAACTTATTTCTTCTGTTTAATGTTTTAGCGCAGTCTTGCTACACTTAGACATCTACTGGCTCACTCGGCCGATGCATTAAATCAAGCTTGTGATCAGAAAATCCACATCCATGTGTTGCGCATTCTTAAGGTGACATGTTACTTGCCTGACTGTTCACTTTCTGTTACATGTACGTCAATACAGGAATTTGTCTTGACCTAATGGTCAGTAATACTGGCTTTGGTCATGATTGAGAGCTCAAGGGTGACCATTTCCCTCTGATAGTCTTGTAAGAGTAGGGTTCTATTTAATGAATGCTCTTTGAAACGTTTCTCATACCATTCTTCCATTATGCTTACATTTGATTTAATTAACCCCTTGAGTGCCATTATGACGTACTCAGTACATCGACGTTTTTGTGCCTATATCAAAATCAATCAAAATTTTAAGAGATTTAGCCATACTCCTGGCACACTGGAAAAACCCTTTATCAGCTCTTTAGATTCATAGGAGGTTTCTTGAGAGATGTGATGTCAAATAGATATCAAACTACATCAACCTCATTGAAATTAACCACATTGAAGGAACACCTTTTAATTTATGACATTTCAGAAAATGTGTGCATGTCTTTTGTTAAATGAAAAGTTTTTGGCATTTGAAGTTTTTTGTTACTCGAAAGCCATTTTCAGTGAAAATGGTGTGGCATACAGCATACACAATGGTCTGGCACTCAAGAGGTTAAGTGGGTTAGTCATGTAAGCTGTTTATAAGCCAATGTTGCCTTTATTTCTTTCTACAGTTGGTTATTCTTAGCAGCCATTTCAGGTGGGATGGGGGGCAAGCACAAGGGAAACTGTTAAGAAATATGCCATCAAGTCACTGGCACTATGCACAATGGAGAGAAAAGATGCCAGAGAAGCTGTCGTAAGTGAGAAAGGTACACAGTCACATACACATACTATGTGAAAATCATGTATACATTAAAGAAACAGTACATATATAAAGTTACAGTTCAAAATACTGTAGGTATCCACCGGCCAGTATAACATGACCATATTGTAGGCTCAGCTGTAGAGCTCATTGAAGTCACTTGTTTTAAAGTTGTCCAGTCTTTCCAGTGTTTTCCATTGGACTACAAGCTCGAGCCAGGTTAACTTACTGTAATCAGGATCTCCGCTTTTAGGTTTGGCTGAATCAATGTAAATTAGTGGATGGCAAGGTTGAACTAAGAAAGTATTTAACTCTCCTGTTTTAGCTTTGGACTTTTTAGTGCAACTTCTGCACCACACAGATGAAACCATCATTGGGAATACAGCGCTGTGCCTTGGTCACTGTGCTGATATGGGTAAGTAAGAACATTCTCAACTGCTTCAAAATTCCTTTTTACTGGTAGCCAGTTAAGAGGCCCTGTTAGGGTAAATTCCGACAAGCGACATGGATCTGAAATGGCGACACGAAGGAGCTGAAATGACAATGAATGACAAGCCGCTCACACGAAATTACGACAGCGTCAAAGAGAAAAGTGAAATCGACAGTGACATTCGCATTTTAAAAATTAGGCAATGACTTGCAGCACATTCCAGCAGAGGAAATTCCATTTTACAATAAGTTAAACTTTCTGTGAGTATTGACAGTCTACTGTGTTACTATTATCCGGAAATTAAATGTTCGGGAACAGAATTACGAGAACGCATTTACATTAAACATTCTATAGATAAACATTTCCGATCAGTGGCTTTGGACGAAATTCCGACAGTGGCATGTGAACCTTCCGAAATAGCGACGTGGAAAGGTTTGAAATTCAGATGGGGGAGATAAAGACCCCCCTAACAGGGCCTCAGTTAAGTCAGATTCATATGGCATAATGCAAAATGCCAATAGGATACTTTGAACTTCAATACCTGTACATACTCAAATTCAGATACAAAAATTGTTTTCACAAGGACGAAGGTGATAGATTCAGCGTAAGGTGTATCTGCCCTCAGATGCCCTGAGAACACAGTAAGCTGTTATAATAAGTCATTGCATGATCTGAGGCTGAGACGCGCTAGGCTAGGGCTAGGTCAGTTGAACCAGTCTGGGATGCTACCTTGATGCAGATAGTGTGACATGTCAGTAGAGGAGACCCAGGGTCAGTTTAGGATTCAAGACTACAGTTGACACTGACATGCAGATCTAAGTTGTGTATAATGGTCTAGGTCAGTTGAACCAGTCAGGCATGCTCCCTTGATGAGGATAGTGCTATATGTCATTAGAAGAGGCGTAAGGGTCAATCTAACATTCAAGATTATGGTTGACACTGAAATTATGGTTTACAACTCTATACAGACCTAAGTTGTTGCTGATGGTCTAGGTCAGGGATATTACTTTGATGAGGACAGTGCAACATGTCAGCAGCGGCAATTTAGTCATGTTTTTGCAGGAGTACTTTGTTACCATAAGTTACATTAGTAATTTATCAGCGTGGTAAATGAGTTTTATTTTACAGAGGAAGTTAACCAGCATCTTGCTGGTGTTGACAGTGGTGTAGTGGAAATTCTTCTGAAGCATGCAACAGATGATGAGTTGAGCAATGACGTAAAACAAAATGCTGCCATTTGTTTAGCTAAACTCGCCACAGCAGACAAAAGGTATTGTATAACAACTCATAATCACTGCTTTTCTGTTTAAGTGTACAAATTACAGATATTGCTTTTCATTGGCTTGATGGAATCTTCACAAGATGGTGATGTGGAAATTGAAAAAAAAAAGGTTATCGTTCCTATTCTCATTGTGTTTTAGCCATCTGCAAAATAATGTCAAATCTAACTTCTGGTTGGGTCAGAAACCGTGGGGTGTTAGGACCTGGGTCTAGTCAGCCTTTGACATCAAAACAAGAACATGCATGCATGAACATATATATTTTTCAAAACCAAAGAGAGACAAGAAAATGTGAAATGTACTCTAGGAATTAGGCAATCATGACAAGTGTAATTCCAGTTTTAGTTCAAAATTGTAAACATTATTTTACAAAAGATACATAAGCCTGTTGGTAGATACACTTCAAGGATTTTAGGCATTCACTGATGCAGCATAATGTGCTGCTACAAAACAGAAAGACCAGGAGATGCGTTTCTGTGGTAATGATGGGACTAAGACCATAGAGCTTATTGACAATAGAGTAAAAGCATTTGTACTGCATATTTGTGTTACCCATTTACATGATATAGTGGAGCCTTAGGCATTATGTTATTCATTTTGCAGGCATCTTGACAGGCTGAAGGAAATGCATGGACTTGAAATTCTTCACTCAGTGATACAAAACACAAACCTTAGCTGACATTATCAGTGGTCCATTGCGAGTGCTTTCAATAATATCTTGCCTGTTGCCTAGCATTGGCTAGCTTCGATGGAAGCCTCTTCAAGCTTGTCTAATTACTTGTGAAGCTTTTTTCAAGCAGCATGGGAGGAGGTAGATGAAGCATAGCAGCACTTACACATGCATGCCCTGTGCGACACAGAACAACATCTCAGCTATGTCACCTACTGAAAAGCAATGATGCATCGAACTGAACATTTTAGCAAAGTGTACGTAATAAACATACGGACTCTAAGAGCCAAAATGCAGCCAAATGACTTTTATTAATTTTTTAGTAATGAAAAGCAAATTAAAGTGACCGAACATCTGATTTCCATGACAATTGTTACTTGGCCCAGTTTGTGGGAACATAACATATTTGAAATGTTAAGTTCTGAATGCAAGGTGCTTATAACAAACAGTGTTAAGATAAGTTAAATTCCATTCTACAGTTATTGGTTCATAAGTGCCAGTGATGAACTCTTCTATAGAAGGCCTTGCTAGCAGGTTAATTATAATTTTGTATTTATTTTGAAAAAGTATGCTATACTTAAACAGACAGGTATTTAATTTAAAATAGGATTAGTCTGAAGGAGGTAGAATATACATGTGATACTTGTTTCCAGACTGTTAGCATTTTGTTCATGTTTGAAGAAACCAAATTCGCAGAAAAGCAACGCGCATTTCGAGTTATTTTATTTAAGCACTTGTAAAGAGGAATGCTTTCCCCGATATTTTACAGTTCTACGTGCTAGCCAACTGTACAACAAGAGGGAGGTATAACAAAACACTTAATGACTGGCCCCGCAGGAAACAGTGAGTTTTCTTTCCCCTCAACCTCAATGTTTCTCTCAGCTTTGCCTCGGGAAATATTGAGGGTTTCGGGGAAATAAAACTCACTATTTCCCTTGGGGTCAGTCATTAAGTGCTCATCGCCTACCTGTAAAAACCAATTGCCATCCTGTTGATTACGTATAAAGTAAACAGGAAAAAAAAAGAATGGCCAAGATTCGAGAAATAAACAATGAAGCTGAATTGTTAAAGGGGCATTGTCACGCTATTTGGCAACTTTATAAAAAAGCTAGAGGGTTTCTTCGCATCAATTGAATTCCAGAACTAATGATCTAGTTTTGTTATTAAAGACTATTAATTTTAAAGGTACCAAATCTGTTTCCTGCCGCCTGTCACTACAGATGGCATAGATGGAAATGGATTGAAACTTGAAAAAATTGGCCAATTTTTTTGATTTTTTGATGCTACCTGTTCCAAAAATCCTCACGAAATTTATTATGGTTAGCCCACTCTGATGAAATTCATTTGATATCTTCGTCGTAGCTTTACAGAAGCATTTTGTTTAGGACTAAAGCCTTAAAGTAATGATTTTAGCTCAGAATTGACTTAAAACAGCAAAATCTCTGTGACACTGCTCCTTTAAAGGTACATGTACATCATTTGTACAGAGGAATTCCTCCTTTTAGAGTAAGATTATTTCTGTTGGTTTTAACACAAGATAGGTCAAGACTTTCATGTGAACAAGTAATGCTGTCCAGTTATTATCGTCATATTATTCAGGCAGCGATGCTAAAGTTGTGTGTGAAAGGAAAGTCACTTGAATTTTAATTGCATTTTAGGTGTAATTTTCTGTACATATTGTATATGAAATAGTTTTTAAGTGGTTTGGAAGTAATAGGGTGAGGTATTTGGCCATACTGTACAGTCCAGTCATCTTGTTTCAATTACTAATACCTTACATTATTAAAGAAATCTTTATCTTTTCTCAGAAGTAATGAATTGTTGACAATTGAAATGTGAGACCAGCATGGTAAAGGTTACACAATCACTTCAAGCTTACCCTGTATCCACTTAAGTTTATATCTGGCATGTTCATAGTGAAACAATGAAGCAAGCTCACTTCGTTTTAGCTGTGACCGAATATGTTTCTCCAAAAACACAGCTGCTAGTACTGTAAACTAAAACAGACCCTGTCTTTATCAGGGATAGTCCATTTGGTGTGCACAAATGGTTTCCAGTTGTGAGATGAGCCAAGCTATTTAACTCTGGGAACACTGTACACACTCAACAGGTATTAGAACTATTGCCCTAAATGATAATCTTGCTAGAGTTGTTTACACAGCTTGATTTAAAATGTCTGTAAACTTTGCTTTGACTGCAGATAGAGGAGGGAGGTTTCTTTGTTGATACTGCTTTCTAAGCAAATGATGGTCAAATGTCTATTTCACAGGAACAATGTGACAGCTGTAGACAAAATAGAATAATTGAATGTTTTAGTGCTGGGTGACACTGTAACAGACTATATATTTCAGAAGTGATCATGCTGTTAGAATACAGTCAACTCTCTCTTAAGGTGGTTAGAAACAATTTCCAGTACTTTCCAAGACTTACAGTTTGATGGGTCATTATAACCACTCTTTATCGGTTGATACCAAAATCATGGTATATAAGCACTTAAAGCTAAAATTAAGGGTGTTTTTAGCAGGTCATATTGTTGCTATGGTAACCTATTATGCTACAAAATTAACAGCAACTTGTTCACCGATGATTGGGCGGTTTGTTGATACCATGATTTTGGCGTCAACCGGTATAGAGTGGTTATAATGACCTATCAAACTTCAAGTCTTGAAAAGTACTGGAAACTGTAACCATCCACCTTGAGTGTACTCCCTCTGGAATTGGAAAAAGTGTCTGTAGAGCTGTCCACTTTAACAGCCGGAGAATTACCAGTATTCCCATATGTGGACACCAAAGAAAAATAGGGTGGGTGTCCACTTACAGGAGAGTTAATTAGTGGGTGTTATCTGGGATACAGTGTTTTGGTACAGTCAGTGATTGAAAACAGAAACAAGAAGGAATGTAGACTATGATGAATGTGGTCATAATGCGACACTACAAAAATTAATGTCAAGTCAGACTCACGATAATGACACAAAATAATGGACAGCAGGCCTGTAGATTTGACAAAACCAAATGCCACTTTTCTGTTACTTGGTAAAAGGTCATATTTTTGTTGATTTATCGCAGAGTCAACTATTAAATACATGGGGTGTCTGCTTGGAGAGAGTGTAAAGAGAAGAAAAATCCAATTTTCATTTTAAAAGTGACCTAGCTCTTACAAGAGAGTGTTTGCTTATGGGAATGTGTACACGCAAAGTTTGACTGGGAGGTAAAATTGGGAATTGAAAAAAGTGTCCGTAAGTAGAGCTGTTCACTTATGAGAGTGTCTGTTAGCAGGGAGTTCCTGTAACAAAATTTACATTTCAAATGAAAATACCAACAGGAGTTAGGATTCTTACCCAAGAAGTCCTCGTCCACTCCATGTGTTTGGAGTAAGGGATAAGGTTTGTGTTCTCTGTTGTCTTTCAACTGTAACACTCATTGGGATCTGTAAAAGAGATTATCACATGCATACTGGTAAGCAAAAACAAAGACCACAAACACGCTACCACACGTTCTATTGTTCTTGCTTGTGCATTATGTGAATAATTACGCACGATAAGTGTGTTGTGCCAGAATCGTGCGTGCGTGTAGCTACCATGCCGTGTGTGTGTTCACCTTAGTGGCTGTTTTCCCATGGACGGTCACATAATTATAATAATTTTATTAGCTAAAATCAAAAGATAAAAACTTCACTTCCTCTCCTCCCCCCCAAACCCCTCTTCAAGAACTTGTTACTCTCAAATGGTATAGAGCACTGCTTATCTAGTGTTCTACTTCAAATATACAACACTGGAAAATCATGTGAAACAAACCAATGCTGTACAGTTGGTGAATACCGGTACTTCATGTATTAAGCCTTATTTATACATGTGTAATTATAATAATATTAGACATGTTTGGACTGGCAAAGATAATCTGAATAACTGAGGAATTAAATTTAAAATTCATTATTATCATTACCCCCTTGCTGTGCTGTACAACAGAAGCAATATCCTGAAGGCCATTGAAGTTCTCACCACTGATGGAGCCAAATTTTATGATGCGATCCCCAACTTTTAAACCCTACAATTGAATTATGAAGTAGTAAGATGGTGAAAAGGTTATAAAACTTGTTGTATTCTATGCCTATTAGGGAGGGGCAGTGGCATTGTGGTTAGTAATTGCTTGCCTCGGGATTGAGTGGTTCAGATTCAAGTTCAAGCACTGTTTATCTCTTATTACATACAAATACCCCTTGATGGAAACAAGTAAACATTGTAAGTTTCTTACTGCTTGTGAAGATGGTGACCCTTCAGCAACTGAATCAACTCGAAGAAAAGCTTCCAGCTTTGATGAAATATCTGGAAACCACAAAGAATATAATTATGTCTTCACTAGTGTACAAACAAGAAGATATATAATGGATTTAGTTTGGCCAAGACAGTTACAGTGTATACCACTATGTTAGTGGTTCCTAAACTCCATTTAGATCTGTGATTTGTAGAATTTAACTGACTGGCATGGCAAATGGTCCTTCAAAAAACATACATCCTACAGAGTTTTAGCAAAATTTCTTGGTCTTGCAATCATTACTTGATTTTAGAGTCTTGATTACTTGTGCAGGTTATGAAAGTTCACAGAAAAGATATTAGTTACCATAATTTAAGTGAGGGAATCTGGTATATTAAAGAAAAAGGTCTACTGAATTATTTTATTTCTTTCGAGTGCTTTAGGGCACTGGATTTGAAATCTGGAGGTCCCTGATTCAAATCCTCCACCCTACTGCTATCTGGATTTGTTCTTGGTAGTTCCAAGCTCAACTACTCAACCATGTTGTGTAAATAGCCAACTGGTTAGCCTCATACCAGTTGGGATTCTTAATTTTTTATGTTCTATTTGCTATATTTAGTTATTTATTTAGTGTCCCCAATTAGCACTGCAGTGCTAAATACACTTGACTTGACACTTATTATTATCATTATCATTATCATCATCGTCAACGTCAGCGTTATTGTTATATATTTTTTTAGAGATGTTACTTGTTCAGGTCATAAGTAGGAAAAATCATATTACTATTTTAATGATGTAGGCAGACTATTGAAATTTCTCCAGAAAATATTCTAGGGGAAAAAGTTAAGGGGCAACAGAATTTGTGATTTTTTACCACATACATGTAACATTCAAGTTACCCAATAAAGTTTGTCTCATTATTATTACTATTAGTATATACCAAACAAGTGAATATTATTTTTCACGCGCGCTGATTGGCTAGCTCGGAGGTGATTAGCCAAGTATTATTCACCTCCGAGCAGCCGAAGAAAAACAAAATGGCTTTTGTCGGTACGTTATCACAAATAAAGTTACTCTTTTGGTCGCTAGTTATTCAGCTTGTGTGGTATATACTAAAACAATTATTATTCACCTCAGTGTCGGTAAAAGTGGTGGATATTCACCTCGCTGCTTTGCAGCTTGGTAAATATCCACCACTATTCACCTCCACTTTGGTGATAATATAATAATATCATTATTAGCATTATTATCATTATTATCATCATCATCATTAGTATCATCATCATCATCATCATCATTGTTGTTATTATTATTATTATTATTATTATTATTATCATCATTATCAATGTTATTATCATTATCATTTTATTTATCATTATCATTATTATTATTATATCTAAACTGACTTTTGTACCTTTCTTCAAATTGTTATATTGGAGAAAATACTGATTTACCCATGAGTTATGCTTTTTATCTACTTTGAACAATGAAAATGCTTTAACTTTCAATACCAAACCACCATCTCAGTTTTTTGCAGTTTACCTGTCATTTCTTTATCCTCCTGTTTTTCCTTTTCATTGTTTCTCTGTTCTCGTGCTTTAGCATGTACCTCATGAATGCCTTCCTCTATTTCCTTCATTAGCGCCTTGTGGTCATTTTGAAGACCTAATTTATTAATCGAAAGGAGAGAGGACAGAATAAGAATGAGTCAGCAAATTTAAGTGTACGCACAACCAAATGCTATATTAAAAAATTCACGCATTATTGCCTTCAAAAAAATTGACACCATAAAATCTGACACAGAAAATTAACTTCCTTACATATAATCCGATTCCTTGCAACACGAACAGCGTACACATCGATATCTGAGCGGGGATAATTCTCATCGTCGATCAACTTCCCGTGCATCCCGACTCCTTTTTGCTGAAAAAAATAAAGGTTTTTAGTTACTTCTACAGTCATTTATCTAAATCTAAACATCTAGCTGCTTAAGGATAGAGCTTACAGATTCAAGAACATCTTGAAATTCCTTGATTTCCTTTTCAATTGCATCTTTCTTTGCCATCAAATCTTTCACTTTTTGCATTGAAACGTCCGCCATCTTGAAAATGAAGGCCAGTTAGTGGGTTATAACTTCGTGTCCTATAACACCAAATGGAGAAACCTCATAAAACTTCCAATACCATATATGGAACTACACGTCATTTGGAGTCATTAGACGTAACTTCACATCACTAAACAACACTAGACATTATTATACATCATTTGACGTTATTAGACATTGTTCACAATCAACAGACATCATATTCCATAACTTCACATCATTCATCATCACTAGGCATCATTCACCATCACTAGACATCATTCATCATCACTAGACGTAATTTACCATCACTATACGTAATTCACCATCACTAGACATCATTCACCATCACTAGACATCATTCACCATCACTAGACGTAATTCACCATAACTAGACATCATTCACCATCAC
The DNA here is from genome assembly GCA_019787425.1 of Platygyra sinensis. Classification (NCBI taxonomy): domain Eukaryota; kingdom Metazoa; phylum Cnidaria; class Anthozoa; order Scleractinia; family Merulinidae; genus Platygyra; species Platygyra sinensis. Next base: position 22,615 of record JAHPZR010002173.1, read on the forward strand.
TAGACGTCATTCACCATCACTAGACAGTCATTCACCATCACTAGACATCATTCACCATCACTAGACATCATTCACCATCACTAGACATCATTCACCATCACTAGACATCATTCACCATCACTAGACGTAATTCACCATCACTAGACGTAATTCACCATCACTAGACATCATTCACCATCACTAGACATCATTCACCATCACTAGACATCATTCACCATCACTAGACGTCATTCACCATCACTAGACATCATTCACCATCACTAGACGTCATTCACCATCACTAGACATCATTCACCATCACTAGACGTCATTCACCATCACTAGACGTCATTCACCATCACTAGACTTCATTCACCATCACTAGACGTCATTCACCATCACTAGACGTCATTCACCATCACTAGACGTCATTCACCATCACTAGACGTCATTCACCATCACTAGACAGTCATTCACCATCAATAGACGTCATTCACCATCACTAGACGTCATTCACCATCACTAGACGTCATTCACCATCACTAGACTCAATTCACCATCACTAGACATCATTCACCATCACTAGACATCATTCACCATCACTAGACGTCATTCACCATCACTAGACGTCATTCACCATCACTAGACGTCATTCACCATCACTAGACGTCATTCACCATCACTAGACGTCATTCACCATCACTAGACATCATTCACCATCACTAGACATCATTCACCATCACTAGACGTAATTCACCATCACTAGACGTCATTCACCATCACTAGACGTCATTCACCATCACTAGACGTCATTCACCGTCACTAGACGTCATTCACCATCACTAGACGTCATTTCGCCAGTCACTAGACGTCATTCCCCATCACTAGACAGTCATTCACCATCACTAGACGTCATTCACCATCACTGGACGTCATTCACCATCACTAGGACGTCATTCACCATCACTAGACGTCATTCACCATCACTAGACGTATTCACCATCACTAGACGTCATTCACCATCACTAGACGTCATTCACCATCACTAGACGTCATTCACCATCACTAGACGTCATTCACCATCCCTAGGACGTGTAATTCATCATCACTAGACGTCATTCACCATCACTAGACATTCATTCACCATCACTAGACGTCATTCACCATCACTAGACGTCATTCACCATCACTGGACGTGCATTCACCATCACTGGACGTCATTCACCATCACTAGACATCATTCACAATCACTAGACGTCATTCACCATCACTAGACGATCATTCACCATCGCTAGACGGTCATTCACCATCCGCTAGACGTCATTCACCATCACTGGGACGTGATTCACCATCACTGGACGTGATTCACCATCACTAGACATCATTCACCATCACTAGACGTCATTCACCATCACTAGTACGTCATTCAACCATCACTGGACGTGATTCACCGTCACTAGCACATCAGTCCACCATCAACATATGGACGTCCCTTCAACCATCACTAGAACGTCATTCACCATACACTGGACGGTCATTCACCATCACTAGTACGGTCATTGTTCACCATCACGGGACGTGATTTCACCGTCACGATACATCATTCACCATCACTAGACGTCATTCACCCATCCCTAGACGTTAATTCATCATCACTGGGAGCGTGATTCACCATCACTAGACATCATTCACCATCACTAGACGTCAATTTCACCATCACTAGCCGTAAGATCACCCACCACTAAACGTCATTCACCATCACTAGACGTCATTCACCATCACTAGACATCATTCACCATCACTAGACGTCATTCACCATCACTAGACGTCATTCACCATCACTAGACGTATTCACATCACTAGACGTCATTCACCATCACTAGACATCATTCACCATCACTAGACGTCATTCACCATCACTAGACGTCATTCACCATCACTAGACGTCATTCACCATCACTAGACATCATTCACCATCACTAGACGTCATTCACCATCACTAGACGTCATTCACCATCACTAGACGTCATTCACCATCACTAGACGTCATTCACCATCACTAGACGTCATTCACCATCACTAGACGTCATTCACCATCACTAGACGTCATTCACCATCACTAGACGTCATTCACCATCACTAGACCGTCATTCACCATCACTAGACGTCATTCACCATCACTAGACGTCATTCACCATCACTAGACGTCATTCACCATCACTAGACGTCATTCACCATCACTAGGACGTCATTCACCAT
>JAHPZR010002174.1:5000-17500 GCA_019787425.1 Platygyra sinensis
AAATCATCTACATCATCTTCGTTCAACATGTAGAAATTGTGCAGAACACATGCAGCAATGACTATGAGTGGAATGTCTTCAACTAAATCAAGATCCATAAAAACCTTAAGTTTACGAAACCTCCCCTTCAAGAGACCAATAGTGTGCTCCACCTTTATTCGTTTGCTGGAGAGAATAAAGTTAAAACGATTCTGCTCTCTACTCAGTCTACCATTGTCTTTAAAACCAGTTATAAGCCAAGTTTTTAGTGGGTAGGCCCTATCACCAATGATGTATGAATCCCCAGGAAACATGTCACTTTCATGGTTTTCCGAGGCTTTGTACAACGGAGAATTTCGCAAAACACGTGCGTCGTGCACTGACCCTGGGAATGCACAGTACACATCCGTAAAAAGTCTGTCACAGTCGCAAACAGCTTGCAGCTGAAGGAAGTGGAATTTTTTTACGATTAACATACTGTTCGGGATGCACTCTGGGGGCCTTGATGGGAATATGTGTCCCATCGACAATGCCAAGACACCGAAGCAAACCGTTATTTTGCCCAAACTTCTGCATGATTTCTACAGCTCGTTCTCCTTGTGGCCATCGAATGAAGGTCTTCGCACAATTGTCGACAAGTGCACTGCAAACTCTCCTCACAATGCGGTATACTGAAGATTTTGTGACATTAAAGCGATCAGACACCGATCGTAAACACTCTGGATTACCCAGCACCCAGAGAGTTAAAAGTAATTGTTTTTCTACACTAACTGGTGGTCTTCCTCTCCTGTGCACTGTTGGTATTCCAGGGCAAGCTCCAAGCAGCCTGGTCACCGTTTCTGCACTTTGTCTTGACAGGCGAAAATGAGATCGGAAAACTGAATCTGTGTAACTAGGGACAACTTGCTCGGCATAGCCAATAATTCTAACAGCTGGTTGCCTTTCTTTGTTTTTGTTCGACACTGACATCAACAGAAAAATGCCGTCGTCAATAGATTCTGCAAGCTGGTATCCATCGTCGTCGTCTAAATCAAGTAAAGCATTGAAAATTGCCAGCCTTCGAATGCCCGCCATTTTGTTTTCAATATCTGCGGAACACTAGAGACGAGGCAGGAGGACTAGGGACGAGGCGGGAATCGGCAAGAAAAATCGTACTTCGGATTTCGTGTTTCATTTTGTACACTGAATCCCTAAAATCTCGATTTTGTAATCCGAATCCGGATTTGCTAAAAGGAACGCACCCTTACTTACTTACTTACTTACTTACTTACTTACTTACTTACTTACTTACTTACTTACTTACTTACTTACTTACTTACTTACTTACTTACTTACTTACTTACTTACTTACTTACTAAGCGTTCAATTCGAAGCAAAAAACGTGTCAGAACGTGCAAGGATTACGTCATTGGTAGGGAAATAACCACCGTACTAAAAATAGCCGAGGACAGCGTAACTTTCGCGTGACTATTTTGCTAGCTCCTTACTCGTAAAGAAAACCGATTAAATTTAATCGTGACTTTCAAGAGAGAAAGCTGTTGTTTATAGCCTTGGTATCGAATTGTTCGTATCGTTCATGCCCAGCAATATCCTAGAAAAAGTTCCAGATTAAGATCATTACGTCATCGAAGATTTCACACGATGGTGCAATCGATTTCAAGGGATATCTGAGTGATTTTGCAATAAGAGGCTTAGACAGTTCGTGTGTTGTTGTTGTTGTTGTTGTTGTTGTTGTTGTTGTTGTTGTCAGTTAGTGTGCTACAGATTGATCAGTTGATTGCGTGTCTATGATCATCAGTAAATCAACAAGGACTGCTTGCAGACAAGAAAAGTGAAGGTAGATGTGTGAAATACATTTTTCTGACCTTATCGAAGCGTTGGATTCGAAGGGAATATTACGTGCGCTAAACTAGTGTGACAATCTCAGAGTGTTATGCTGGACTGTAAGTACATTTTGAGTCATCAGCTGCCTGTATGTAACTTGTTAGTTCAAGGCCCAAAAATAACTTACAATTACAGTTTGTCAAGAAGGTTTTAAATTTTACTGTGGTGTTTTACGTTGAATTTCGATTATTTTTAATTCATTGATACGTTGAACTAGCAAACGTGATAATTTTAAAAGAACGTGTCAGAACGTGCAAGGATTACGTCATTGGTAGGGAAATAACCACCGTACTAAAAATAGCCGTGGATAGCGTAACTCTTGAATTATGTTGCTCGCGAGACTATTTTGTTACCCTCTTACTCGTAAAGAAAACCGATTAAATTTAATCATGATTTTGAAGAGACAAAGCTGTTGTTTATAGCCTTGGTGTCGCATTGTTCGTACCGTTCCAGATTAAGACCATTACGTCATCGAAGATTTCGCAACATTTACTGCTTATGGTGCAATCGGCTACAGGGGGGTGTGTAGTCGTTGTCGGTTGTTGCGCTACAGATTGATTAGTTGATTGCGTGTCTATAGTCTTCAGTGAATCAACAAGGACTGCTTGCAGACAAGAAACGTAAAGGTAGGTGTTCGGGTGATTATTTTTGCTTTACTGTGTGTGAAATACATTTTTCTGGCTTTATCGAAGCGTTGGATTCAAAGGGAATATTACGTACGCTAAAAAAGGTATTACGTCAGCCACATAATGCGCTGACGTTGCAGGTTTCACTTTCGCTAGGTGACAAATAATATCCTGCTTACTTTGCAAGTTTATTTCACCAGAAGTATTGGTCATTAATTTATTTGAACATTTGCGAATATTTCTTGTGGGATTAGGCAATTCAAGTGAATTCTTGGGGTCTTCGAAGTGAGTGAAGAGATTTGAAGGAAATTTAAGTATTTGCTGAGGTAAACAAGAACTTGCCAAAACTTTTAGGGGGGAAACCCTAAGAGTTCTAAAATTAGCCGTAATAAGATATCCTAATGCACTTGGTGGTTTTAGTTTTCATCGGAGTTCGGAGTTTTAAGCACACAATCTATTGTGCGACGAAGTTATTCTTCCCTTACGTCTTTTGCTTTGTATTTCGCATTACTCGGAGTCGGGCAATGTGAGTAACCGTGATTTTTAAAGCGCGGTTATAACTGCGTGAAATATATTTTCAATTGGTTTTATCAAAGCGTTGGATTCGAAGGGAATATTACGTCAGCCATGGAATTCACTGACCTTGCATCTTTCATTTTCACTATGTGACAAATGAGATCGTACTTTGTAAATATTTCTCCAGAAGCTACTGTCACAAATTTATTTGCAATTTTGCGAGTATTTCTTGTGGGTTTTGGCAATTGAAATGAATTCTTATGCTGTTTTTTGGAAGCGAATTCAGAGATGTGAAGGAAAATCCAACATTTGCTGAAATAAACAAAAGCATGCCAGAACTTGCATGGGGGAAACCCCAACCGTTCTAAAATTAGCCGTGGATAACGTAAACCTCGCATTGTGTGATTCGCGTGATCTTTTTATTGTCCTGTACTCATAACATGTTAAAAATGAATATTCTTCTCTTTATTTAGTACAAAGTAAATTGCGTTTTTGTATTATTAACCGCGCAGCCGTAGATGGGCGGTTCATGGTTTGCCTTCGGTTTATTTTTTGTTGTTTTGTCGGTGACCAGATCCGAACTACCCCTAGGCCAAATGTCGTCAATGTCGTCACCAGTCCTAGCCAGACCCAAACCTCCGCTAGTGATCTCATCGTCAGTCAATCACAAGCCATTTTTAGTTCTTTTCCACATACCTTCCCACAGGAGGGTTTTGTCTAGTTGGCGAATTAAATATTCAACCAAAGAAAATGGCTGCACGGCACTTCATCTCAGAACATATGTAAATACATATTCGTTTGAAAGGTTAGTGAACCTTCCCGGGTATTTTTTCTTTCAAGAAAAACAAAAACATCCGATTACAAGTCACGCTAAACCCGCGCTATGCAAAGAATATATATATCTTATTAGACGTTTTGTTGTGTAGTATCGCTGAGTATTTTTACGAGTTGTGCCGTATTTTGGCGAGCTCGTAGGGCGAGTCAAAATACAAACAACGAGTAAAAATTAACTATGTCACGTTTCACGAGCTGAACGTTCGCATTATTATTCCTCACAACGAGAGCTTAGACCGCCTGTTCCATACATAGTGCTCAGACTAAAACAAGTTAATTTTAAAAGCGCGGTTACACGATTTAAAAAATCGTCTTGTCTTTTTCGTTTTGTCGGTGACCAGACCAAGACCTCTGCGCGGTCAAGTCTTGGCCGGGAGTTTGAATCACGCAACCTGTAATGTTTATTCGCGAAAAGCTTTTGAAACATCAATACACGAAAATGTTACACATATTGTTTTCTTTATTGTGTGTGAAATATATTTCTTTTGGTTTTATCGAAGCGTTCTATTCGAAGCAAAAGAACGTGTCAGAACGTGCAAGGATTACGTCACTGGTAGGGAAATAACCACCGTACTAAAAAATATAGCCGTGGACAGCTTAACTCTTGAATTATGCGACTCGCGTGACAACTTTGCTAGCTCCTTACTCGTAAAAAATAACCGATTAATTTTGTATCACCCTGGTTTGTAATAAACAACAGGATTTGTAATAAAAATCAACTGGATATGTAATAACAACAGAATTTGTAATTAAAATCAACCGGATATGTAATAAAATAACCAACCGGTTTTGTAGTAAACTTTCAACCGGATTTGTAATAGCCAGGAGCCATAATCAGGGACGGAGACCGTAAGCGCGCGCCATTTCTAGTATTGGGGTTGGCGCCATGATATGGGACAATTTTTCTATTTTTAGAACAAATTGCGCCATCACCTGCGGCACACGCGCGTACATTGCTGCGAGGATTTTCGCGGATGTCGCGCAGGGGAAATGGCGTCCGAAATCGTTTATGCTTTTGGCCCACAACTCAACGCCTTTATGACTGTTGGAACTTTGCTTAAGTATCGCCGTAAGTTATTCAAGTTTGAGTGAAGACAGTGCCGAATTTAGGTATGTCCCGCTTTATATCGCTGATCAAGTTCAGTTCCGCTGCTTCTTTTACAAGAACTCCACATTACTCCAATCTAAATTTCCCATAACTTTAGCTTATGAAGACGATTAACAGCTTTTCCATAATTTTGGATATAGCAGCGTTCAGGCCCAATAAGTGACAATAGGTTTAAGTCCGTAGAGGCTGCTTAGTTTCATTTGTGTAAAAATCCAATAAATTGTCTGTTGTCGATGAGAGAGCCCGCCGATGCGTGTTTTGCACAGCTAGTAACTGAACTTCCTAATTTGGTGTGAAAACGTACATCGAACTCATATAATATCTCTAGTTTTTGAATATGCTTAAGGTTGACTAATGTTTGAGAAAATGTTAAAAGCTTCGCTGAAAATATGTGAATACAGGAGAAATAATCAGAAAAGTTACGATGACGCTTTTAATCAACTCGAATAAAGATTTCGATTGAGTCAAAACTCCTTGTCTATTTTATTTTCGCAGTGTAAAGTTTCACTATGTGAAAGAAACACACATGATGTTAGTAGCCTTTTGGTGAACGTTGGTGAAAGTTGTTGTAGTATCTCAGCACAAAAGACAACGAAACAAATCCTTTTCACGATTTGTTCACAATCTGAAAACACCGACTCGGACTTGAAAGTGCACGCGCTGCACTATGCAAATGAACCACTCGTACGCGTCAGACTTGCCTTTCAAAAACTTTTGCAAACTCGCCAAACGAGCAGAAACAACAAGAAACTATCAAACACAGGTTTTGGTTATGTTAAAGCATTGTTTGGCAAACCAGGGTGATACAAAATTAATCGGTTATTTTTACGAGTAAGGAGCTAGCAAGGTTGTCACGCGAGTCGCATAATTCAAGAGTTAAGCTGTCCACGGCTATATTTTTTAGTACGGTGGTTATTTCCCTACCAGTGACGTAATCCTTGCACGTTCTGACACGTTCTTTTGCTTCGAATAGAACGCTTCGATAAAACCAAAAGAAATATATTTCACACACAATAAAGAAAACAATATGTGTAACATTTTCGTGTATTGATGTTTCAAAAGCTTTTCGCGAATAAACATTACAGGTTGCGTGATTCAAACTCCCGGCCAAGACTTGACCGCGCAGAGGTCTTGGTCTGGTCACCGACAAAACGAAAAAGACAAGACGATTTTTTAAATCGTGTAACCGCGCTTTTAAAATTAACTTGTTTTAGTCTGAGCACTATGTATGGAACAGGCGGTCCTAAGCTCTCGTTGTGAGGAATAATAATGCGAACGTTCAGCTCGTGAAACGTGACATAGTTAATTTTTATCGTTGTTTGTATTTTGACTCGCCCTACGAGCTCGCCAAAATACGGCACAACTCGTAAAAATACTCAGCGATACTACACAACAAAACGTCTAATAAGATATATATATTCTTTGCATAGCGCGGGTTTAGCGTGACTTGTAATCGGATGTTTTTGTTTTTCTTGAAAGAAAAAATACCCGGGAAGGTTCACTAACCTTTCAAACGAATATGTATTTACATATGTTCTGAGATGAAGTGCCGTGCAGCCATTTTCTTGGTTGAATATTTAATTCGCCAACTAGACAAAACCCTCCTGTGGGAAGGTATGTGGAAAAGAACTAAAAATGGCTTGTGATTGACTGACGATGAGATCACTAGCGGAGGTTTGGGTCTGGCTAGGACTGGTGACGACATTGACGACATTTGGCCTAGGGGTAGTTCGGATCTGGTCACCGACAAAACAACAAAAAATAAACCGAAGGCAAACCATGAACCGCCCATCTACGGCTGCGCGGTTAATAATACAAAAACGCAATTACTTTGTACTAAATAAAGAGAAGAATATTCATTTTTAACATGTTATGAGTACAGGACAATAAAAAGATCACGCGAATCACACAATGCGAGGTTTACGTTATCCACGGCTAATTTTAGAACGGTTGGGGTCTTCCCCCTGCAAGTTCTGGCGTGCTTTTGTTTATTTTAGCAAATGTTTAATTTTCCTTCACATCTCTGAATTCGCTTCCAAAAATACTCGCAAAATTGCAAATAAATCTATAACGGTAGCTTCTGGAGATATATTTACAAAGTACGATCTCATTTGTCACGTAGCGAAAGTGAAAGATGCAAGGTGAGTGAATTCCATGGCTGCCGTAATATCCCCTTCGAATCCAACGCTTTGATAAAACCCTTGAAATGAAAATATATTTCACGGGGTTATAACAGCGCTTTAAAAATCACGGTTACTCACACTGTCCGACTCCAAGCAATGCGAAATACAAAGGAAACGACGTAAGGGAGACTAACTTCGTCGCACAATAGATTGTGTGCTTATAACTTCGAACTCCAATGAAACCTAGAACCTCAAAGTGCATTAGGACATCTTATTACGGCTAATTTTAGAACTCTTAGGGTTTTCCCCCTGCAAGTTCTGGCAAGTTCTTGTTTACCTCAGCGAATACTTAAATTTCCTTCAAATCTCTTCACTCACTTCGATGAACCCAAGAATTCACTTGAATTGCCTAACCCCACAAGAAGTATTCGCAAATGTTCAAATAAATTAGTGACCACTACACTAACAAAGTAACTTGTTTGTCACGTAGCGAAAGTGAAACCTGCAACGTCAGCGCATTATGTTGCTGACGTAATACTTTTTTAGCGTACGTCATATTCCTTTGAATCCAACGCTTCGATAAAGCCAAACAAATGTATTTCACACAATACAGAATTTAGTTGTTTTCTCTGCACTACAGTCACAACGCAGTGCACATTGCAAAGGAGTCCGTGATGACTCATTGATTACCGAAGACACCATATCTCTTTATCAACACAAACTGTAGTATTGCACCATCGCATATCTCTATGATCACGTAATAGGCCTTATCACGGTTTTCGACGCCATCTTGACGGGTAGGCAAAGCGGTCAGAAATTACACTGTTTGCATGCGAATCCCATAGCAAATAACTTCTTCCAAAATCGAATTTTTCACAATTTGTGAATCACATCGTTAAAATCCTAGGTAGAGATTGTACTCACCAAGTTTGAAGGATGTAGCTTTCCTATAAGTCGCTGAACTATTTTTTTTTTTAATTTCCATACATTTGTCTGTAATTTTTTTTCCCGCGAACCGCGTCTAGACGTTTGTCTACTCAGCAAATTTACAGACAAATGTATGGAAATTAGAAAAAGTAACTGGACGTCTTCTAGCCAAGTTACATCCTTCAAACTTCGTGAATGCAATCTTCTAGCTAGTATTTTAACGTTGCGATTCAAAAATTGTGAGAAATTCAATCTTGGAAGAAGTTATTTGCTATCGATTCCGATACAAACACTGTAATTTGTGACCGCTTTGCCTTCCCGTCAAGATGGCGTCGAAAACCGTGATAAGGTCTATGGTAAATAATAACCCGAACATCTACCTTCACATTTCTTGTCTGCAAGCAGTCCTTGTTGATTCACTAATAACTATTGACACGATCACCTGATTAATCTGTAGCACAACAACTGACAACAACGACTACACACGAAATGCTTAAGCCTCTTATTGCACCATCACTTGGAAACGCCTTGTGGTCGTTGTGAAATTTCCGATTGCACCATCAGCCGTAGTTGTGGTGATATCTCCGATGACGGAATAGTCTTAATTTGGAACTTTCTTTAGGATATGTCTGGGCATAAGCGATACGAACAATCCGATAGAAAAGCTATAAACAGCAGCTTTCTCTCTTCAAAGTCATGATTTAATTTAATCGGTTGTCTCCACGAGTAAGGGGCTAGCAAAGTAGTCACGCTGTTCACGGCTATTTTTTAGTACGGTAGTTATTTTCCGACTAATGACGTCATCCTTGCACGTTCTGACACGTTTTTTGCTTCGAATCGAACGCTTCGATAAAACCAAAAGAAAATACATTTTGCACACAATAAAGAGAACAATATCTCTAACATCTTTGTGTATTAATCTTTCAGAAGCTTTTGGCGGTTAAACTTTACAGGTTTCGTGATTTAAAGTCCCGACCAAGACTTGGCCCAGCGGAGGTTTGCGTCTGGTCACCGACAAAACTTAAAAAAAAAGACGATTTTTTAAATCGCGTAACCGCGCTTTAAAATTGACTTGTTTCAGTCTTAGTACTGTGTGGAGCAGGCGGCCAAAGCTCTCTTTGTGAGGAATTATTATGTGAACGTTCAGCTCGTGAAACGTAACGTTTAATCTTCATGCGAACGTTCAGCTCGTGAAACGTGACATAGTTACCGCCGTCACCTACTGTTACATTAACTGTGTTATTGTACCATCGCTCTTAACAGTTGTGAAATCTACGATTTCGTAATGGTCTTAATCTGGAAACTCGCTTGGGACATTCCCATGAATGATAGAAAAGGAAACGAGTATCATGCTATTAATAACACTATTGATAAACAGCTTTCTTCCTTAAAAGTCAAAACATATATTTTTTGTGCTATGAGTAAAGGACAACTTAAGTAGTCAAGGTAGTTGCACAATCCGAAGTTTACGCTATCCAAGGCTAATTTTCAATAGAACGCTTAGGGTTTTCCCCCTGCAAGTTCTGGTAACTTCTTGCTTACCTCAGCAAATACTTAATTCTCATTCAAATCTCTTCGCTCACTTCGATGAGCCCAAGAATTCACTTGAATTGCCTAATCCCACAAGAAATATTCGCAAATGTTGAAATAAATTAATGACCAATACTTATTGTGAAATAAACTTGCAAAGTAAGCAGGATATTATTTGTCACGTAGCGAAAGTGAAACCTGCAACGTCAGCGCATTATGTGGCTGACATAATACCTTTTTCAGCGTATGTAATATTCCCGTCGAATCCAACACTTCGATAAAGCCAGAAAAATGTATTTCACACTCAGTTAAGAAATAATAATCACTCGAACATCTACCTTCACGTTTCTTGTCTGCAAGCAGTCTTTGTTGATTCACTGATGACTATAGACACGCAATCAACTGATCAATCTGTAGCACAACGACTGACAATGACTACACACGAGCTGTTTATCCCATGTAGCTGATTGCATCATAACAATTCGATAGCAAAGCTATAAACAACAGCTTTCTCTCGTCAAAGTTACGATTACATTTAATCGGTTTTCTTAAGGAGCTAGCAAAGTAGTCATGCGAATCACATCATTTAAGAGTTACGGTGTCCACGGTTATTTTTAGTACGGTGGTTATTTCCCTACCAATGACGTAATCCTTGTACGTTTTGACACGTTCTTTTGCTTTGAATCGAGCGCTTCGATAAAACCAAAAGAAAAGATATTTTAGACACAATAAAGCAAACAATATGTGTAACATTTTCGTGTATTAATGTTTCAAAAGCTTTTGGCGAGTAAACATTACAGGCTGCGTGATTCAAAGTCCCGACCAAGACTTGGCTGAGCGGAGGTCTTGGTTCGCCGTTCCGCCTTTCCGCGATTCCATATTTTGGGATTTTGGTTTTATCCGAAGTTTCATCATCTCGTCATTCTGCCGTTCCACCGTTCGATCATTCCGGATTTCAGGGTCACCCATTAGCGAGCGATCAACGTTTATAGTGTTTGATGCAAATCTGTACTTTTTCGTCTTTCTTCTATTTACCTCTCTGTTAGCGGGAGTCCCGTATGGTCTGAGGCAATAAAGACCCGGCCCAGTTACCCCCAAATGAGTGTTGTATTGTCCATTATTATTGACCACCGGCCTAAGACATGACTGCAGGCTTATAAGTAGGGCGGTGAAACGTTCGGGTCCGAGCAAAAAGGTGTGTTATAGTAGAGTGGGGTCTACTAAAACAAGCAGATTCACTTACAGTTGAACCCCGATAACTCGAACCCGCGGTAACTCGAATTTCCCGAGCCGCGCTAACTCGAAGCAAAACTTATTTCCCTTGGATTTGCCTCATGTGTTTACTTTAATATTAACCCCTATAATTCGAAGGCCTGATAATTCAAAACCTCGCTAACACAAAGTGATTTGTCCTTAACTTCAGGTCCGTTTCTTTGTAACTTTACCCACGATAACTCGAAGTCAATTTTCACTTTTGCGGAGAAATGAGTCAAACATTTCGCACGGGAAGATTGTGTTAGTGCGTTCCTTAAGCGCACATGTGACCCTGGGGCCGAATATGCCCGCGCATGCGCTTGCAAAGAAATAAAAGAGCATGGCGTGTTGGTTTTATGAAATTCGTACGTCAACTTCTGATTTTATTCATCTTTAAATAGCGTGTCGTTTAAGCGTCCAGCCGCCAGGGTTCTGGTGGTATATGAAAGGAGTACAAAACTCTGTGTCACAATTGCATTCAATATAATATTATGACAAATTGACTTTTGCATTTGTCGATTCTCACGTTTGTATGTCCATAAACAAACAGTTTTGAGAGTGCTTACCGACGAAAAGAAAATATTGGCGCGTAATCTGGAATCGATCTGTTGTTTGTCATAGCCTGCGTGGCAGGCGTCCGAAGGAGAGGGAAAGGGCAAAGACGGGCGCGCGAAGCGCGGGAGGATCGGACGCATTTCTTGTCAGTCTTGCCCAGTTCACTCTAGAGAACAATAACATGTTTCTTATTCCCCTCAAAATTCAATGTGCATGCCACTTAAGCTTGCATCCCTCCTCTTTGGCCCCAGTTCACGGCCTTTCCAGTAACTACCGCAGTGCAGGAGTTAAGCTTATCGGCCCGCAAAAAGTAGAAAATGATCTTTGCAAATTAAATCGCCCAGTCTTTCTTTTCAAGTTGTGAAAGTGAGATTCAGCGCTAAGCCATTCTGAAGAGCATCTACTTAGTATTTCATGCTTTTGTTTTGTTTCTTGTTTTGTTTTTCCGTTTTTATGCGCTTACATTGCGTGCTGGGAATGTTTCACTAAAACATGTATAAGCATAAAACCTCCTCAATCTAGTGTTTCTCTGTCTCTGGTCTTTTTGCTTAACACCCTTATAACTCGAAACCAAGAAAACTCGAGATAATTTATTTCAATTTCCCTTAATTGGTAATTCGAGTAATCGGGGTTCAACTGTACTTACACTCGAACTTAGATTTCTAAAGAAATTACACGAAACTCGCTTCAATCAATCAATCAATCAATCAATAATCTTTATTTATACACGATAAGTATTTAAAGCGACGCTTCGCTTGTGGGGTCGTGTCTAAATAATTAAGTAAGATAACTAATAAATTAGAAAATAAATAGGATATACACCAGCTAAAATCATATAGCTACTCACTACTTACAAGTCTAAAACGATTAAAGCTTAAAATTCTAAAATACAAGGTGGTACTCCAGTATCGACTAATCATTAACACTAATTATACTTAAAATCTTCCTCCCTTCTGGTTAATGTTTGAGGGGAGATGCAGTCAAAATCTAGGTGTAACAGAGTCTTTGACCGTCTTGCCATAATCGCGTATTTCTTAATTGTCTATGTCGTCATTAAGTTGAGGAACCAACGTGTTCCAAACTATTGCTCCTCTACGAGCTACAGAGTTCCTCATGAAGTTGGTGTTAAAACGAGGGAGATCAATTTTCAGTTTCTTCCTAAGT